>CALNHX010011707.1:0-30195 GCA_940337035.1 Agriotes lineatus
CCTATCAAATGCCATTATTTTATCTACACTTCCCAAAACTTTTAAGAAAAAAGCTGAAGTTTTCCTACGCATTTTGAGTACCTCAAACGATGTGAGCTGGGATCACAAGGGTACCGTTACTATAAAGAGTGAAATTTTACCGGCGTCTAACATAGTCGATTTAGTTCACGACACTCTGAGGCCTCGAAAAACTATTAATCCACCCGGACGCCTACAGTTTGCTGATTACATCAAAGACCTTAACGTTGCTAATGTGCTGCCAGCTAAACCTAAACAGCAAAAGAAGCCAACCCCGACTGGTACTACAGGAAAAACCGAAATGGAAACTGATAACTGCGAGTCCGATTTAGAATATAAATTAAAAACGCCCGCTACTCATCCAAGTCCACATCAAAAAGGTTCAGTCAGAAGAACGCCGATAAGGAAACGCCTCCAAAAAAGGGCCGTTAGAAAAACGCTTCTAAGGCAGAGGTCCTCAACATCAAATACGAATGGAATTCTGGACTGGGAGCGCCTTAAACTTTAAAATGCCACAATGAAATTTGTTCTACGACCCCATGTAAACGACTTCTGATTTTATTACTTGCAGCCTTTTTAATTTGAAATGTTGTGCACCTCAAACTACAGTTTTGTAAATTGCTAACCAATTTTTAGAAAATAAGACATTCAGCTGTACAATTATTTTTATATTATTAAGTACTATACGAAATAAGAACAATATATTTGTTTATTACAAAGTGTTGTGTTTTTTTATTTCTACTCTGCTTTTGTTTTTCACGAATCTGCAATAATTACAAAATCTAAAGCTAAAATATTAGTATTTGAAGTTATTTTACAGTTACAAAGTGTAAAATTTCAAAAAATCAGTCTACGATTTCATAATGGCGTGATATAATTTAAACAATTGTGATTTCTTTTAATTTATTTTTGGCTATACATTTTATAAAAAAGTGTAAAACATTTACAAAATTATGCTTAGAAATAACTCTAAAACTGTTTTACATCATTTTCGTTATTATAAATCGTTTTGTAAAATGAAATGTGATAATTTTTTAAGTGAGATGATGCGTAATTGCAATATTTTTATTAAATTTTCATCGTGTGTTAAATTAAAATGCCATTTTTGCATAATTTATGTGACATCATGTCAGTTTTTGTAAAAATTTATGTGAGATGCTGTATGATTGCGTGTTTTTATTCAAATTTTTGTTACTTTGGGGGTCAACACATACGAATTTTCGTAATTTTTGCGCGCTTTTATTCAAATTTATTTTAATTTGTTGTCAACACATACGTCTTTTCATAATTTTTGCGTGTTTTTATTCAAATTTATTTTCATTTCTCGTCAACACAGACGTATTTTCGTAAAATTTTACTATTTTTCAATGAAAGTTGTATAAAAATATTGTTTTTTGTCGTATTTGCAGAATTTAATGTGACAAGATGCCGATTTTTATAAATTTTCATGGGAGACGATGTCGATTTTCTAAAATTTTAAAGGAAATGCTTTGGAAATTGCGTGTTTTTATTCAAATATTAGTATTTGAAGCTATTTTACACATATAAAGTGTCGAAAATTCATATAAATTGAGCTACGATTTCATAATTGTGTGATGTACTTTAAAAAATTACGGTTTATTTGTTAAACGTTTGCAAAATTATGCATAGTTTATGTAACATGATGGCGATTTTGTAAAAATTTATGTGAGATGCTGTGTAATTGAGTGATTTTTGTTCAATTTTCGTCGTATGTTGAGTAAAAAATGTCGTTTTTTGTATAATTTCAAGTGACATGATGTCAGTTTTTGTAAAAATTTATGTTAGATGATGTGGACCAACACGTTTTTCAGCGAAATTGTGTGTTTTTATTCAAATCTTACTAAAACTGCTGCAGAAATTGCTGTTTTTTATTCAAATCTTGCTAAAACTGCAACAAGTTAGAGAAAAAAGTGTAAAACATTTGCAAAATTATGCTTAGAAATAACTCTAAAAACTGTTTTTACATCATTTTCGTTTTATAAAACGATTTATAAAACGAATTGTGATCATTTTTTAAGTGAAATAATGTGAGATGGTGTATTTTTTATCGCTTATTGGATAAAAATGTCTTTTTTTTGTATAATTTCAAGTGACATGATGTCAGTTTTGTAAAATTGTAAGTGAAACAGAACATTTTTTTCAACCAAATTGTGTGTTTTTATTCAAAATTATGTTACTTTGTGGCCAATTGCGTTTTTATTTTCGTTCGTTTGCATTTATACTGGAGTTTTTAAAACTAAAACAGAACATTTTTCAACGAAATTCTCTGTTTATTCAAATTTATGTTAATTTGTGGTCAATTGCGTTTTTATTTTCGTCCGTTTGCATTTATACTTTAATTTTTTAAACTAAAATGCAGTTTTGATCGATATAATGACACAATTTCAGACGTTTACTTATAAAATAGGGTTCCGTGGTGAGAAGAAACAGTTTATTCCGAAAGAAGTCGCTGTTTTCGTTAAAATGTTCTAAATTACCAATTTACATTAAGTTGTTATACACAAATTGACCGTGAAAAATCTGTACATTTACAATAGCACAGTTTGATTCTTCCACTTTGTCAAAAGACCCACCTTATAAACGCACAATAACTAAAAATTTTACGTATTTATAATACGTTGCATTTATTTACTCAACACTTTTCGCGAATTAAAATAATTATTCACATGTGGCTAGGGTTCAAATCCGACTTGAGCCACCGCAAAAAGCTTTTTTTTAAAATTAAATAAATGATGAGTAAGACGGCAGACATTGGCGTGACGTAATCAAGCCACAAAGGGCACAGCGTAATTATAAAACTCAAGCACGAAATAAAATAATGTCTATTTTTAAAAGCGACAAAAATCATATGAACCAAATCGTTAGAAAATCGCAAAACGCTTATGCATATATTTTTTAAAACACGTCTAATATATATTTTTTAAATACTTGGAAAGAATTACGAAATACATTCAAGCATATTAAAACTATAGGCATTTTGAGCGAGTGCCAGAGATAAAGTTACAGCAGTCAATAAGAGCGAGTGAGATAGGAAATTTCTACTTTACGTAAAGTATGAGTGCAGACAAGATGTCCCCTGCAGAGTCGGTGATATCATAGCAAATTCCTTTGTCTGTGCTAACAATCAAGTTAAAGCCTGCGTTTCAAGGCTTCAAATTGCACAAAAACAAATTAGGAGCACCGATATTCATATAGCTTTCAAATTTTCGTCGGCTTTCATAAATAATTTAATTATAGGTAAATACTTTAATAAAAGACAGCAGCGGCTAAAAATAATTCATTAAATTCTATTTGGCCTTTACAAGAAAACAGCCAGAGCGAGAAATGGCTGATTTACCAATTGAAATTCAAAAACGGACGCCAGAGAGTAGAAGCGTTTCTTAGAAATTTCGCGCGAACTCGTAAGTTTCCGCAGCGATATTATAAAATTAAAATAATTAATTGCCTGCTTTAAATTTCACTCATCGCTGTTTGCCCCGTTTATTTAAATTGTAATATAAAACGCCTAGGTGTATTTCATAAAATAGCCGAACGTTTGCGAGTTCGTAACTTGATTGCATTTTCCGCTTGAATAATTACGCTGTTACAAGATTTGTTCGCTTTGCCCGCAACTCAAACCATCATCGAAATCACGCAAGTGTTGAAGTTAATAATTAATTATGGCAAAACTGCTTATGAAAACACTTTTTTAAAATTACACGGCTCATTTAACACCGCAGGCTATGTACTTCCATTCTTATAAAACATATTTCTTAAAACTAGTTTGTTTAAAACAAGGGAGCGCGACGCGCAAGTGTTGAAGTTTTAATAGCACTCAGTTAAGTTGTCGGGGTAGCTCTACTGACTATGCGTCAGGATCGTAATACTGCGGTCGCTGGTTCAGATCCCACTTGGGGCCCGACGCAAATAGCTTTATTAAATATAAACAGTCCTTCTGTGAATGCAAGAGAGAGAGAGAGAGAGACAGCAGCTTCGATGAGGGAGACGGAAGATCTACCAGTTTGAAATTCAAATATTTTCGCGAAAATTCAAAATTAAAAACGACAGCCGTGAGAAGTGCGCTCGCAGAAAACCAAGATGGCCGACACCCGGGAGATTTAAATTCAAAAATTGAACTTAGAAAAAAATCTGAAAATTTAAATTCAAATATTCGCGCCAGAAAACCAAGATGGCCGACGTGTAATTCCAGAAGCAAATTAAAAATCGCCGCGCGTAATTTAATCGGAAGCACATATCAAAATTAATTCGCGGGTCATATGTGCAATGCGGATCATATGTGTAATTTAATTCGCGGTTTGATTAGGTCAATTTAATCAGCGGTTTAATTCGAGGAATTTAATTGGGTCATTTAATTAGGTCAATCAATTTAATTCGAGGTTGACCTTTGACATAATCCAATTAGTGGTGTCCCCACTTCTACTGGTACGTTTTTAAACAAAAGAGAATTTCTTGTTTAAGTTTGAAGTAAAAGTCGTTCCTTCGAAGTTGTAAGTTACGTCCTTATTGTAGAGATATTTCGAATTTAATAAAAAATTATTATTAGCCATTTTTTAAGTAACAACTCTTATTAAATCCGAAATAACTCGGTAACAAAGCCGTGTAACTTAAAAATTCGAAAGAGATACTTTTTGCCCAAAATTAAGAAAGGAATTCTAAAATGCTACGAGATTTAGAAAAATTGAGTGCCGTACATTAATTTTTTAGTAAAAGGGGCGGTGTAACGGGATTGCATGCCACTGATTCGTCATATTTTTTGAAAAATGATGAAAAAAGAGCTGTTATTTCAAAGCTACAATATGCAAAATATTTTTAAAGTTCTATTTCTATTGTGCGATATATCGTAAAAATTGGAAATATTAAATAGAACTTCAACATCACGTCCCGAAGTTATGTATAATAAAAATGGAACACGGTGTAACCCACCACGGTTGGCCGTTGTGGTAATTTTGGCTGTTGTGGTCACGCGCCACAGTTGGCCGTTGTGGTCATTTTGGCCATTGTGGTCACCCGCCACGGTTGGCCGTTGTGGTCATTTTGGCGGTTGTGGTCTACGTCGCCAGCGACGCCAATACATAGGCGTCGGTGGCCGTTGTGGTCAAAATGGCGCATGAGGCGGAGTTTCGAATTGGCCGTTGTGGTCATGGTGGCCGTTATGGTCAATTATCGAGTTGGCCGATATGGTCAAATTGGCCGTTGTGGTTATGCGGGTGCTTTTGACCGTTATGGTCACGGTGGCCGTTGTGGTCATGGCCATAACAGCCAAAATAGCGATTGGCCGTTGTGGTCATTGGCCGTTGTGGCCAGGTCCCTGACTGACATGCAGGTTCAGCAAGAAAAAGGCAGTGACGCCTGTGGCTGCATGCAGGAGAAACAGAAGTTGAGTCAGAATTAGGCGTCAGTGCATGTTTGCACGTAAACATGAATGATTTGCATGCAGGTACAGCAGTAGAATCACCGAAGAAAGGTGGCGATGCTTGCGTGCCAATGGACACACGGGTACTGCATGCGGGTAAAGCAAAAATTGCGTCAAAATGAGGCGGCGGTGCATAATTGCACGCGAATGCAAGTGATTGAAAATATACTCGCTAGAACAAAGCAGTAATGTTTGCGAATGTGAAGAACATACAGGTAAAATAAAATTTGTGCTAAAATGAGATGGCGATGCAGATTTACATGCGAATTTAAATGGTTTGCATGCAGGTACAATAGTAGATGCACCAGAGGAAAGTGGCGATGGATGTACGTGAATTGCATGCAGGTAAAGAAATTAATTTGTCAGAAGAAGGCCATGCAATTGAATGTTGTGAAATTAACCTTTGTTCTAGATTAAACGATACGAGTCGTGCTGTTATAGTTAATAACAGGGTGTCCATATATTTTGAAACTTGGGTGATGATATTGGGGAGTGCAAGTGAATGCTGGTTAGACTCGTATCTACCCAGGCAAGGATTATATTTTAGGTTTTTACGTAAAAGAGGTTCTTCGGCAGGACCGTCTGGACGAGTGTGTCCAGATCAACGGAGGAGTCACCAATACTAAAGAATGTGACTTCATATAAGTTATATGTAAGTAATCTTTTAATTTGGAAGCTTGAGATCTTGTGTACGGAGCACTAAATAAAATTGCGTGTGTACCTAGATGATCTGTTTAATAACTTGTTTGTTATAATGCGTCACCTTAACAACCAACTAGATGACACGATTATAACAGTACTTACAAGTCTGATTTATTTTTAAAAATCTAGCTCTTTTTGGTTTGTGCGTAAAAATAATCGTTTTTGTGTAAAAAATAAAATACAGTACGATTCAAGTCTTTCTGAATGTCTTGCATCATTCTGTATTTAATTTTTTACACATTTGTTTATCGGCAGTGAAACAGTGAAGACGTGTTGTGCATCGCTCTGATCACGGAAATTGCAGTTTACGCAGTTTGTGCCTCGCGTGCGGCTCTATGTAGGCCAGTGTACGAAATGCAATCTAATGAAAATGCGATAAAATTCCAACGAAGGTTGGTCTAGACAGAGAAAACGTATCAACATCCGTCGAGGCCATCGACACCCGGAGAAGCGCTATTAGCGCAAGAAAACCCGGACCTGACTCAGGAGAATCAAGCTGGAGTATCTGAAGAAGCAAATTATTACAATACATGGGCAACCGAAAAAGCAGCTAGAGAAAGGTTAGAATTAAAGCTAACTGTATTAGTACTACAGGTGACTGAGCCGAAAAGGCAATTAGGCCAAAAAGAAGAATCCAACCTCGAAGAAAAAACTATCTACGAAACAGATGAAGAGAAATTAGCTAGAGAAACGGAATGGGTGTTGAAAGAAAACAGAAAACTCAAAAGAAAGAGAATGGATACCACACCGGACAGCACACTCGAAAATTAAGCCTCAACTAGCGGCAAAAAACTAATAAAACTGATAAATAGGCCCCTGAAAATCTACCACGACCACCTCCAATAATTCTGAGTCATATCCAGGATTACGATGGAGTCAAACAAAAACTGCTAGGAAAATGAGTCAAGTTCTAAGCAATGTTGAATAACTAACAACTAAAATTGAATGCAGAAAACACTGATACATACAGAGAATTGACAAAGTTCTTAGATGAGGGCTATGAATGGCATTCATACGAAGAGAAACATAATAAATGTACTGAGCAGTAGAAAATTTAATATTTTAGAAGCAGGATATATCTTAAAAAGAATAAAAAAAAGTCCGCTTCCACTGTTTAGCCTTACATTTGCAAAGGGAGAGGACGCCAAGAAAATATTTGAAATAACCGAAATTTAAGAATGAAGGGTACAATTGAAGCAATAATTAAATCAAGAATCGTTTCTCAATGTAAAAGATGACAACAATTTGGACATACCCAGAAATATTGCAAAAAGAGCCGAGGTGCGTAAAATGCGCAGGTAAATATCTGACAAAACAGTGTCAAAGAAACAAAGACGGTTCCAACAAATATATTAAATGTGTCAATTGTGGCCAGAATCATCCTGCAAACTACAGAGGGTGCGAAATGGCTAAAAAATGCAGAAAATTAAAAAATGAGCAGACAAAACCAAAAAGGGATAACAGTACCATAAAAAGGATCACTAACCAGAATCTCCAGGAAGGAAAAACGTTTCCGCAGGCAACTGGAGTATTACAAACAGTAGCTCCATCAAGCAATGCATGCTCAGTTAATGATATGCTGGCTAAACTAATGGCAAGATTTGACAAGCAAGAACAGTTAATTAGGAATCTTGCAGGTAGAATCACAAAAATCGAGAGCGGTAGCAGCAACGCTACAACCTCCCGAATATGAACAAAAAACAGCTAAGAATAGCAGCAACGAATGCTAATGGAATACTCCAACGAAAACAGGAGTTAGAAGCATTCTTAAGTGCAATTATAATTAAAGGAAATATATAGCATTAGGAAGAAGCTAAGTATGAGACTGAATCCGTCTAAGCAGTGGTTGTTACAAACGGAAAATATAACTTTGCTCTCTCACCAATTTATTCACCACCACGATATAGAATTGATACAGAAGACTACCGAAATTTTCTACAAACTTTCGAAGGACGCTACATTGTAGGAAGTGACTATAACGCCAAGAACAGAAGATGGGGCTCTAGGTTGACCCCAACCAAATGCAGACATCTACATGAACAGCATCTGGACTAGGATGTGAATACCACTCCACTGGAAGACGCACTTACTGGCCAAGTGACCCTAATAATGTTCTAGATCTGTTGGATTTCCTTATTACTAAGAATATATCTGCAAACTATATTAAAGTGGAGGAAGCATTTGATTTATCATCTGATCATTTCCCAATAATAATGACACTAAGTGAAATCAAAATAATGAAGGAATGTAACCCTACGCTAACCAACAAGTTAACAAATTGAGAACGTTTTCAAAATAAACTAAGTGTCAGGATAAAGCTTAATGTACCATTACAAACAATACAACAATTGGAACACGAAGCTGAAAATTTAGTAGTTGATATCCAACAGGCGGCTTGGAATCACACGGTAGAAATTAAAATAACGGTTATGGCGATAACTATTCAAGAGTTATTTGCGAACTCATTGCAGAAAAAAGGAAAGCGGGGAAAAAATGGCAATAATCTAGAACTCCTGAAAATAAAAACATACACACTTTCCTAACAACTTAAAAGGGAAATGCAAGAATTAAAAAATCACCTGGGTACGACCTTATCACAGGAGCAGTATTAAAACAACTCCCTGGAAAAGGGAATGTCAAGCTTACAAATCTGATCAATGCAGTTTTTAGACTAAAGCATGTTTCAAGCGTATGTTAAATGACGGAAGTAATTATGATCAGGTAAGACACTGAATGAAGTTAAATCGTACAGGCCAATTTCCCTATTGCCAGTAATATCAAAACTCTTTGAGCAGCTGATACTGAAGAGACTCAAACTAATCATGGAGAGGAAAAACGTAATACAAGATCACCAATTTGGTTTTCGAAATAAACACTCCACTATAGATCAAGTCCATAGGATCACAGATCTAATAGAGAAAGCATATGAAGAAAAAGATGTATGCCCTACACTTTTTCTAGATGTTGCACAAGCATTTGACAAAGTGTGGCATGAAGGACACATAAACAAGCTGGAACAAATACTCCCAAGCAATATGTTGAACTACTAGAATCGTATATATCAGACAGATTATTCAGAGTGAAACCAGAAGAAGAATACTCTGAACTCAAACAGATCAAAGCAGGAGTACCTCAAGGTAGTGTGCTTGGCCCTGTCTTGTACCCCTTGTTCACCTATGACATACCTGAAATAGATAATGTCAAAATCGCCACTTTTGCTGACGATACTGCTCTACTAGCAGTGGGAGCAAGTGTGGAGGGAGTTGATCAAAAGTTACAACATGCCACTGATAAATACAGCGATTGGGCCAAAAAGTGGAGAATAAAAATGAATGAGTTAAAATCAGTAAACATAAACTTTACCAACACAAGAACATCTAGAATAACGTGTCTATTACAATAAATGGAACACAGGTGCCATATAGTAACACAGCTAAACATCCAGGGATGAACTTAGATGCGAAGCTGAAGTAGAAGGAACGCATTAAAGAGAAAAGAAAAGAGCTAGATGCAAAATATAAGAAATTGTATTGGTTGATTGGCAGGAAGTCACAACTATCAATACATAATAAACTGCTTATCTCCACGCAAGTTTTGAAACCTACATGGACCTATGGCATACAGCTCTGTGGCTGTGCCAAACCAACTAACTTAGACACCATTAAAAAATTTCAAAGTAAGGTACTCCGGAATATCGTGGATGCACCATGGTATGTCCGGAATGCAGACTTGCACAGAGACCTCAAGATTGAGACCGTTAAAGAAGAAATCCAGAGATTTGCCCAAAAGCACGAAGCTAGACTTCACAACCATGAAAATATCGAGATGCTCCAGTTCCTCGATCAACATGACATCGAAACAAGGCTGAAGAGGACAAAACCTTCGAACCTACTGTAACAGTGATAAGTAAAAGTGTTCAAAAGCAGAGAATAGTGTAAAGGTATAGCACAAAACAAAGAAGAAAGAAGCGAGAAAAACAGTTAGAACCTGAGAGACACAAATGGGTGATATCTTAGTCATTTAGGTTAAGATAAAATTGCAGATTGCTCGTATACGACCAGGTGTAATATATCAATATACTAAAAAAAATACATAAAAAATATGAACAAAAAAACTAAAAAAAAAACAAAATATCTTTAAATCAATCAGGTTTTCTAGCACATATTTTTGTATTATCAAATCCTTGTGCGTTAAAAGGTTCTAATATAATCACACAGTTTAGGCGGGCGCAACTCTGCGGGAAGGGATTTAAAATAGGTTTATATGCAAAATTATTACATTCCAACGTTGTTAAGTTTGTCATCATGTTTTTGAAACGCCCAGCGTACGCGAATTTTACGCTGAATTAGGTGAGCATGAAAAACATGTTGTAAACGAATCAGAAGGAGCAGTTTATGCATTGGCGGGGGGTGTTGTTAATCATGATTTTTTCTAGTCGAAAATAATCGTGAATTCGGGTTGCATTTAAAAAAACAATATTTTAATGAAAAAGATAACTACTCCCTTTTTAAATTGCGGGGAGTAGTCTCTGTCGAGAAAATGGAACCTAAAGATTGAAATGTGCTAATTGGGAAAGATACAAAGGTGGCTAGTCATTAATTTTGCTATTAATGAATTAATAAAATATTAGATTTCGGTTGGGGGGGGGGGGGGCTGCCAACGCATTCAACACTTTGTTTCTATTATTATTACTACTGTCGTACTCACCATTCTTTTCGGGAAGGCATTGTATATGTACATGACGAACTGTGGCAACACCGCTACACCGCATGTTCTTTGATAATCGCGTAGTCTTCACTTTTATTTGTTGGTCTGTAGGTCTGTAGCCTTCACTCAATCATCTATCCAGTCTATCAGCTATCGTTCTTGTACTAAGGTTAGAAAGTTAGAATTGCGAAGCACGTGTAGCGAAGTGGAGTTCTGTGTTCGTTTTACCAGCAATTGTAAATTGGACATCTTCAATACACAGGTAATTGTTCATAAGGCTTATGTAGAGAACTTGGATGTTAAGTGTTTCCGGTTCTTGTGACTTAAGGCGGTTCAAAATTTGCAAGGGCGTAGCCAGGATTCCATTTTGCACATTAAAAAAATGGTACATTATCATCAGTTTTTTAGCAAGTTTTATGACCTCTTCTAGCTTCTTTATTTTTTCCAGTATAAGTTTTTGAGTACACTTCGCAGCCATAGTCCACTAAAACGATCTTCTAGTATTATTTTTTATCCTTTCGGGGATTGTACCACTGCTCCTCCTGATTTTTAAAATTGCATAAAATAACTGTGTATTTTGTACAATTTTTAAGTGTCATGGCAAGTTTTCGAACATTTTCCGGGGAACAGAACGCATACATACACAGTCAGATATGAATATCATGATGCCAGCGTGTCGAACTGAAAATATTTCAATTTTTATTATTTTTTCGTTAGTTTTTAACCACGCCGTTGCCACGGATACGAGCTGAGGAGTGGTACTTATCCCAAAACGAAATACCCTTATTGTTGTAATATATACAGATCGATGGTACGGTACACAGTGGATTGATTGGTATGAGCGTGCTTCTTCGTTTTTTTTATCTAGAATCATACGTATAACCTATTATAGCTTGTTTTTTTTAATTTGTAGAATGCGAATTGTAATAATGATTACAAAACAACTGTCTTTTGCTCTTTAAAAATGTTTAGGGGTGGGCAATCGTCCATGAGGAATAGCAGATGTTTGCACTTCTGTTATATCATTTATAGTCAGAAATTTTTTGTTGGCTTTGCCTTAATTGCAATTTGAAGCATATGGCTAGTACTTGGAAAAAACCGGAATATATCTAAAAACTCATTTTCCTGGACTGGCCAAACATTGATTTTTTAGAGAAATTTGAATTTTAGAAACGTAATTAAGAATACTTAAAACAAGAATTTGTACCTATTTAAGTAGTTTTGTATTTTCTTTAATCATAATGCACCATGTCTTAATTATCTGACTTTGTTCAAGTAATTTTGGGGTTATATGTTCTGATATGCGAGAAATGTTAAAACAAATTTAAAAAATCGTCAACATTTTTTTTTAAATTCTTAGAACCCGATTGCAGCGCCACCTACCGTGTCCAATTGTGAATCTAAACCATCCAGGGGCTCACTTAAACACATACAAAAAATGTCATCAAAATCGGTCCAGCCGTTTAGAAGGAGTTCAGTCACATACACATGTACAGAAGAATTATATACAGGGTGCCCGAATTTCGTAGGGATAAAGATTTTCATTTTAAAAAATATTGAGGGGGGGGGGTGAAATTTTGTGGAACCCGACAGACGTTGTCCTGACCGAACGTTGGTTTGCCTGCTATTAGCAGGTTCAGCAAAGATTTTTTCGATTTTCGAATTTTAGATTTTTTTCATTTTAAAAAATATTGGGGGGGGGGTGAAATTTTGGGGTTATATGTTCTGATATGCGAGAAATCTTAAAACAAATTTAAAAAATAAATTCGTAATAAAATTTTAAAAAAAAATCCTAGAACCCTATTGCAGCGCCACCTACCGGGTCCAATTGTGCATCTAAACCATCCAGGGACCCACTCAAATACACACACAAAACTTCATCAAAATCGGTCCAGCCGTTTAGGAGGAGTTTAGCCCTAGGGCCTATAAAGTTGCTAAGCAGTATAACAAGTAGTGATGGGCCTATCCGGAATGAATAATCGGAAAGTTTCCGATTTTTCAATAAATCGGAAGGTTCCGATTATATCGGAACGTTTCGGAACTTTTCGGAATTCGATTATTTTACTTTTCGGTGCACAAAATTCGGAACTTTCGGAATTCGATTATTTTACTATTCGGAACACAAAATGAGAAAACGAAATGCCATTTTGAACTGAACGGAATACGGAATGTTGTGTTGACTCACTTGACTGCTATATGCTGGTGAATGGCACTAATGGCAGTGTTATTTCATAGATTAATTATTAGATAGTACAACTTACAGGCTTCAAATTCATGTATTGTTTTTTACTATCTATTATGTACCTACTTTATGTGCCATTAAACTTTAAAATATCACTACCATTTTCCGAAAGTCTATTAAGGTAACTACTGTAATAATTTGAAAAAATATTTTATTTCCTCTTATATGCCACTGTGCGACTCAAACTCATAAATTGTTTTACTCGCGGTCCTACAAACCCAAATCATAGATGCCAACGCAGATAAAGGCTTACGGCGCGACGCGAATTTGAACGCACTTCATCTTCCTTCCGCTTGTTGTTGTTTCGCTCGTTTTCTCTTGCTTGCATTTACGGAATGTAAAATAATCGGATGATATTCCGATTTTATAAACATTCCAAAATGGAACATTCGGATTATTGAAATCATCCTATTATGCCCATCACTAATAACAAGCACCAACAATGTAGTATAGCAACACCAACAATCTGCATAGAAACCATAACACAGCAAAAATGCACAGCGCTAGCACAACGACGGCGCAGTAGTCTGTAGATAAAATACTGAATCCTTGAACTTTGTCCATTTTGAGGACTAAAATGAAATAAAACGTTGTATGTACCACGTGCCTAATCACGATTATAGCTCTCTGGAAATTTAAAGCTCTCCGCTTCTCGTCGCGTTTTAATCATTCCCTCGTGCTATAATCTATTGATTATGCCCTTAATACATAAATACCTATTATTAAATTTATGTACTTTAAGCGCCACGGAGTCAACCCCGAATTTGCATCTTTTGAGCCTATTAGGCAAAAATTTAACTTACCTAAACTTGAATAGAGAAGGACGGTGCATCATATATTATTTTTACATAAAGTATTTAATAACTTACTGGACTCACCACCTTTGCTATCGAGAATTGGACCAGATATTCTCTCATGTAAATTCGGCAAAAGGAATTATTAGAAGTTAAATTGTGTCGCACGTCCTGCAGATAGAATTCTCCACTTGTAAGAGCATGCTCGTTATGCAAAGAATATTTTTCTATTCTGAATTTCAACCTTTTTGATGTCAGTGCCACTGTTTTAAAATGTACAGTAGTAAAAATTACAACTCTCTTACGTTTTGATTTTCATTTGATCGAAATTGTAATTTGCGTTTTAATCCGACTTTAATTTGACTTGATAGCAGTCAATTTGAATTTATTTCTCTTTTTAATAGGTACAGTAAGAAAACTGTAATTAGGTTTCATACCTGTTGTTTTCTTTTAATAAATAAATAAATAAAATGTATATCATTTAGTGACCTACCTTATCCAAAACGTATTCTACTCTTTCTCAAGTTACTGTCGCCCACCACCAGCTAGCTATATAAAATTAAAACACATTCGCTACCAAGGGTGTATTTGACTTTCAACCTTATAGACCAAGCATATATTTTGAAGTTAAATGTAACTAAAATCGAAGTTTTTATTGTTATAATATGTACAAAATGTTAGTACGGGGTTCCTTAGGGATATTTCGCTCCGGCTCAAATGTGAGACAGTGGTCAATAGTGTAAACAGTTGATAAATAGACCATGTGGCTCATGTATGACACCTATAATGCAGTAATATTGTGGTTTTATCTTAAAAAAAATTGGCCGCGGTGATTCCTCTTGCCCAGTGGTTTAGGGTCATTAGACAAGACAATCGTAAAACCAAAAAGCCGTGCCCCCACCCCCTGCCAAACAGCCGCCATCTCGAAACAATTTTGAAATAGCTTTTTTTCGCCATCCATTGGTCGCACAGAACGTTATTGAACAAAAAATTTCGGAAATAAAATTCTACACATTTTTGGTCATTGCCGGGATACCGAGAAGTTGGTATTTCGAACGGTAGTTGCCAAAATTTGTTTTTCTCTGTGCGTGAAAAGCGATAAACCTTTTTCCCAGGTATTTACCCTGAACACTTGCTGTTCTAAACGTGTTTCAACTTGCATTTCATTGCACCCATCAATTTGGAGTAAAACTGCGCCGGAATATAGATACATTTCCCACGCCGCCCGGACTTTGAAAGGCTGTCACTCGGAGACTATTTAAATCAGTTACATTATTAAAAGAGATTCGTGCACATTTTTTAAGCAGTACAACTTTCACATTCGCAATTTTCCGAAAAAACCACCCCCAAAGAGCTAGAATGGCGGAAACCGATTTTGGCGGATTTTTGGTAACTTTGTAGCCCTCTACCGCTAGAAATACCAACTTCTCGGTATCGCGGCAATGACCAAAAATGTGTAGAATTTTATTTCCGAAATTTTTTGTTCAATAACTTCTTTTGTGGGACCAATGGATAGCGAGAAAAAACCATTTCAAAATGTTTTCATGATTGCGACTGTTTGGCAGGGGGTGTCTATTGTCTAATGACCCTAAACCACTGGGCAAGAGGAATCGTCGCGATCATTTTTTTTTAGTAACGGGGTGTAGTCCGACAATTTTACTGTATTGGTAAAGGAAAAAACAACAATTTTGTCCAAAGTATGTATTTCAAGTACTTTTAGAGATAAGAAAAGTAGTATAAACTAAACAGAATATTTCTAGTACATCAAAAAACGAACGAATGCGCAAATACAAAAAATCTTTATAAAAAAACTAAAGGAACAGTGATTTCAAAAGGAAAGTAACCTAACCCTCATGGTACTCCTTGAAGCAAAGGTTCGCACATAGGCCAATAATCTGTCCGTTTTTGTCCTTGCAATCTTCGCAGACAAAAAAAGTTGACTTCCCTTTTTTTTGTAGGGCAAACACGACATCTTCTTTTCTCAGTTTTTAAGGGTACCTAATGGTTCTTTATTTTTGGTGTTTTGTTTTTAGGTGGAATAACCGCAGCCACTGCTGCCTGTACTTAAAAAAAACTCTATTATTATCATTTCTCGGAATTGTAAATAGCTGTTTTTTCTGGGCTTAACTTTATTGTATATGTAAGTAGGATCTATTTCATAGGCAAACCTCTACTAAGTGAAAAAAAAACCCTTAGACACTATCGAGTTGTCTTTCTAGGTGTGGTATAATAGGAGACCATCTGGTAACTCCTATCAACGCCAGACATATTCTGGTTGTAGTGTATTACAGCAATTGGTTTTTCTTTTTCCACGCCTCTTTTATTAGTGCATTTTCTTGATTCAGCCATGTGAATTGTCGATATTACCAGCACATCTCGTTTGTCTTTCAACTTTCAACTCATGCACGTGTTATTTTTTTTAAGGTTAGATACGCACTGCCAAATTTTGTAAAATGTCTGTTTCTGTATATTTTGTCGGCTCTTTCTATGTCCTCGTCAGCAATCTGTTGTGTTTGTAAGTTGAAGAAAATTTATTTTTTATTTTATTTTTTTAATTTATTTCGCACTCAGCCAACAGCCGTTAGGCCAATTATAGGCGTCGCTGTGCAGTTATAGGGATTTCCAACCCCACTAACGACTGTCATGATGCTGTTATGACCGCCGGGACCAACTTTTTCCCGTGATAGCCGTACTACGAGGCGCCGAGAGATGCAGCCGTGGAACTCCCATCCAAGCTCTGACCAGAGAGCCGTAGCTAATTACAAACTTTATTACATTCCAACGGAGGGTGAAGTTAGTCACCCATCTTGTTGCCAAGCACTACACACTACACTCTTGTCATTTATCTTCTTCGATTTTTGTGCAGCGTTAAATTAAGACTCTCCGTCTCCCAACCACAAAATAAGTAGTTTTTCTTATACTTAATCGAAACTTACTTCACGGGGTCTTTACTTAACAACAGCTTTAATAGAACTAGGCCTAGTATAGTGTTTCCAACACAACGCCTGAACTGTAAGTTTGTCGGCATTAGCAATAATCTCATGTATTTTATTTCCCCTCTTCTGACTTATATGAATGAGCTTTTAAAGCAAACATATTTCTTCAGCCATAATTTATCTTGCTAACATGAAAAATAAAAATAAATAGATAATCTGCTAAACAGAAAAATTATCTATCATGCAAAAGGTTTAGAGAAAAAGTGGCAAGAATAACAATTGTTTATTTTATTATGGCTTACATTTTATATTTGAAGCTTTTTTTTTCATGTGCAACGGTTAAGGAATTATAGGAAAAAAATTAGCCGCCATTTTTTAATATGGCGACCGTAGTACGGTTTTGCTACAATCTTGTAGTATATTCAGTAACAAGGCAAATATAACATCTTCTCCATATTACTTGCTCGCACTAATTTTTTTAAAGTTCGTGTAAATTTTGGCTTAGTTTTCCTGCAGTATATGGCTATACTTTCAAAAAGCCGAGTGCAGCGCGTTTATAAAAAACGTCAGCCTTTTGTTTCATAGTCAGTTAGTAAATACAGGGCTCGAAGTGGTATCTGCATTGAAATTTATGTAAATAATTACCAAAAATTTCAGAATT
This sequence comes from Agriotes lineatus, assembly GCA_940337035.1. Classification (NCBI taxonomy): domain Eukaryota; kingdom Metazoa; phylum Arthropoda; class Insecta; order Coleoptera; family Elateridae; genus Agriotes; species Agriotes lineatus. Next base: position 17,495 of record CALNHX010011707.1, read on the forward strand.
ATGTACCAAATATGTACCACTTATCAATAATGTCTCCAAACTCCAGTATAAAATAAAAATCAACGTATTAAAAAATTTTTATTATACATAGAAATATCCTATATAAAAGGTGATAAATACAGTAACATAAACTTTAATTTTGGCAATGCCTGTAGATTAACAAAACAACAAATATTCTTCATAAAATATTTAACCTACCTATAAATAAATATACTTTTTCTACTTCAACTTCGTTAAACTAACATATAAAATTTTTTGTTGTTGAAAAAACATCTTATATAAGATGATAGATAAAAATACAAAGTAAATTTTAATGTTGGCAATACCTATATATTAACAAAACAATATTTTTTATAAAATATTTAACCGATCTATAAGCAACTACAACAATATCATAAAATAGGAACATGGAATAAATAAAACTATCAGTTTATAAAATATTAACATAAAAACTACAAAATATAATACTTTGTCGAAATCCTCAATTCGAAGTCTTACGTACTTTTTGCTACTTTAGCAATAAAATTGTCTAACAAGGTTGCTTTTCGTTTATCTAATTTTTTTTTTTACTTTTCTCAACTCTCTCTAATTTTTCCTTTTCTTCCATTCTAATTTTATTTGCACTTTCTAACATAGATTGTGCTATATTTACTTGTATCAAATCTTTCTTTGAAACTGCAATTTTTAATTTTTTATTAGCTTCATCGAAAATTTGATGATATGTCTTAGACTGAATTATTCTGTCTTGTTCATCTTTGGCAATTTGTTTTTCGATTTCGGCTATCTCCCTTTTTTCTTTTTTTACTTTTTCTACACTTTCCTTATTCTTTCTAATTTCATTATCCTCGTTAATTTGTCTAAGCCTATTTGCTTCCTTTTCCTTTGCCTTCTGTTCACAGACAGTTTTATATTTATGGTGTGCAGATTGAGCTAAAGTTATCAATTTTGTGTCGATAGGCACCATTTCAGGTTTGTCATTGTAAAATTTAAGACCATCATTTACAAAAATTAATGCATTTAGCATTTTTTCTGACATTGATGCTCTGTCTTTAGTTAAAACTCGACCTGAGCGAGAAAAACCTCTCTCCACATCGGCATTACCATGCGAAAGAGACAAGGCCGCTTTGACAACTATAGTAAGGTTTGGGTATTTAGCTTCGTTTGTATCTCTATTGATACTAAATATTTTCTTCCAAAAATGATCTATCCTAACATCGATATCAATTTTAGATATATTTGTATCAATACTTAATAATTTCCACTCATCGGCTATAAGATCAATTGCACAATTTACTGGTAGAGCTTTTGCAATTTTAATAATATCAGAAAGGCTATTCCTATGTGGGATTAATTTCGGCTGAAGACATCTAAAATTCTTTAACAGAGATTTGCTATTTATTGGGGTTTTTTGCAGAATGTGTTCACAGCAAGCTAAATAGTGTTTCTGTGCTTTATGTAAAAAAATAAGTTGCTCTTTTTCAGAGTGGTTTTTTAGTTCATTTTTGACATCAACCCCAACATTTATTTCTTTTAAATCTAATAAGTTGTTCGACTGTGAAAATAGTGTATATAAATCTGTATTTGTGTCATTTTTTTGCAAGATCTCGTTCGCACCTGCTTTACTAAACCTAAGTATAAGAGTAGATAGCGGCAATATCATTTCACTGTATAATACATGAATTAGGGGTTCGTTTTTTTGGAATGTTCCGGTAAATTTTGTAAATAAACCTGCACTCGATATCACAAACATTAATTCAGCTTTTATATATGGCATTTTCAATATATTATAAATTGATTTATACGTAGATGTCTTTTCTATAGCTGCACACTTTTTAGGAATAAAATTTAAGAAATATTTTATTACACCCGGCCATTGCTCTACTAGTCTAACGGCTGCAACGGCCAGTGTCAGCCAACGAGTGTTTATATGTTTTATAAAACGGTGATTTGGTAAACCTAGTTCCGCCTGAATTGTTTGATAATCGTCCCATCGTGACGGTTTGTCTTTAAAAAAATATTTTACTGCAATTAGTAAATCGGCTATATTACTTCCTAAAAAGTCCAAACCTTTTAAAAAGGCGTTATGAATGACATGAATGTTACAAACACCAATATCAACTAAACCAATTTGTCTAAGTAATAGAACGTCTTCATTGACTAACCTTGCCACTTTTTTATTAACATTAGGCCCATCAGACCCTAACATTAGAAGTTTCTGTTTGGGCAGATTCAAAGAACTTAAAGCAGCATTAATTTCACGAAACAAATCTTCGGCTGTTGCATGTCGCATGTAGGATATGTTGAGATGTTTGGACACGATACAATCTTCATGTTTTGACCAGTAACGAACCTGTGTCTGAAATTCCTTTTCTCCAGCTTCATTGGTAGTTTCATCATAGCAAAGGGTGAAATAAACTCCTAAAATGAAATAAATAACTTTTATTGGGGCAAGATACTTATTTTTGCAAGATTATTAAATTTATTTCCATCATGCTACAATGGAAATCAAATCAAATCCTATAGGTTTTCTATAGTTAAACAATGTTAAGAAATTTAAACTAAACAGTGTAGTTAAAATACTAGTCGACTTTACAAAATTGAAGTCTACACTAAAATTATTATAAATTGAAATTTACCAATAAATAAATGTTTACTTACCCTGAATATCTACTAACAGTTTTTCTTGAAAAAATGGGCCTAGAGCCTCGGTTACCAAATACCGCATTTTGGTGGAAGACAATGTAAATTCAGCACACGAAGCAGATCCTGTAGGAAACATTGCTCTAAATGTTTCACCAATTCCATCGCATGAATTAAACGAATAGTTGTAAATTACTGCTCTCATAGTCCAAATCAGTTCAGCCCTTATTGCACCTTGTCGGGGAGAATATAATTGAATTGATACTGGAGTTTTTCCATTTCCAAATTCAGTCACAATGTCATTTTTATTCTTATTTATATTTTGGCTAGATCTAATCTCTAAATGTAGTTGGTTGTGAAAGAATTTTGTATGAAACAATTTTTTATGCTTTTTACCCCGTGAATGTTGAAGAATTGATTGAAATCCTCGGTTTACCGATATCTTTAAGTCACACGCTTTGCATAAAATATTTTCTTCGTCTAATTTTGCAGCCCATACTGATATAATGCCACCTGAAGCGTCCTTCTCCGTTAGCCATCTGCTATTAAAATGACACTTTCCCATCGTTTGAATAAAATACACAACACTTAAAATAACTCACTACAACATTTGCCGATTGATTATTTTTGCGCTGCCGTTCACGATACGACGTTTTTAGGTTAAAACCATTTTCGCTATTCAGCGCTTGTTTATACCACAGGATTGCCAATAATAACGAACCAAATGAAAACCAACCGTTATAACCAGAGTATGTATCACTATTTTGAGAAGGTGGACATATCATTAACAATGTATACTTTTATAACCTGGCCAACAAAAGCATAAGATCTTTTTGCCGCATTATATAAATTGTGTCATGTTCTAGTTTTATCTGCTCCGTAGAATATCTAAAATGGTCGAACGCGGGAAATATGTACTTTATGTACTGTTTTTGAAATTTATGTAGTTTTATGTACCAAGCTCAAAAATATGTACTTTTACATAAAATATGTACCGACTTCGAGCCCTGTAAATATTTTTAATTTTCCTCCTATATTATCATGGATTAATTCAAAATAAACAATAAGATCTTCTACTTCTACAAGTTACTGAAATTTATTGAAAAGCAAATATTGCCCAATATTATGTCTAGCAGGCTATACTGATAATAGCATTTGCAATAGAGAATTAAATCTAACTGGATATTAAACTGAAGCATAGTAAATACAGTATATACGAAGTTTTATCATATCATTGTAACAATACAGGACACAGCACTTATAGATTTTAAACTATGTTTTGGTTATGTGAGAACAAGTTCTCTTCACTTGGATATTCATTTTAGGATTCTTAAATTTAAAATGATTGCCAGAGTTAAGGAAATTCCATTGTTACTTTCACTAAAGCGTAATTTTTGTTATAGATATTAGTATTACAAATATTTAAAATGTAAAAACATGATCCAATACATATTTTCACAGACTGTGCATTCTTTGAATATTATTCTTTGTAGTGCGCCCGACAGTAACTAAGACGACCGACATGTTTTTTATTGATTGCTGTCATTGATAAAAGCGTAAAATCATATTTCTTAAAATAAAATTTAGTGTTTTGCAAATTTAATTTTTTGTCTTAATTTTTGGTCAGGTACGCAGAAATTACCTTAGAATAAGTAAAAAACTGCGTTTTTCAAATTCCGTAATAAAAAAAGGGGACTGCCATTTAAAAAAAACATCGATGACGTCATACCTCCTACGCGGGCCACCCTGAGTCTATAGATTTTATTTGAAAAAAGGCGCCAATAAAAATAAAAAGCAGTAGGTCCCAGAGGTTTTTCTAAAAGTTATTCCTTGCATTTTTAACAGATTTATCCACTACTTTACGAAAGCACTGTATATAAGTTTTGTGTACTATCTAGATGAAACTGCACACTTTTTAAGACAATCGCATAACCGGTGTTTAGTCTTGTGATTATTCAGTTTTTTCGATGTTTTCAAAAAGGGCTCTAACGATTTTTTTCATACTTTACATTTTTATTTTTTTATTTTATGTGTATTGATGTGAGATAGTTGATTTTTAACTGGAATACCTCTAAAATGGGTTTCCTTTGTTTTTTATTTCTCTTTTTTATTAACTCCTATTTTAAATAGAACACCCGGTATATTATTGCATTTTTGAATTTAAGTTAAAATTTTAGAGTTTGTCTGTTCAACTACGCTGTATTTTGTACGGTTTCTGTAGAATTTGTAATTTTTGAAAAATTTTGACATGCTTGAAAATTCTATACATTGCCCTTTTTCTGTGAAGTCAGAAATCTATATACAGGGTGATTCAAATTCGAGGCAAACCATGGAGATTTCGAAAACGGTAAGAGTTAGAGGGGTGGTTTAAATTTGGCAAAGTTGCGCAATTTAATGCTCAACAATATGCTGCCAAGAAAGCAAAAAAAATTTATTTCGTTTTAAAGATTTTTGAAAAAAAATCAAACTCTGTCATATTCGTTTTTATTTTTTTCTGATCTTATTTACGAAGATATTTAAAAATTAACAATACATTCTTAAGGCAACTTTTACTGGCCTACAAGATGGCGGTAACGGATTTTTAATACGACGTTTCGTCTTTTGCCAACCATCATCAACTTTGTTTTTTTTACGGCCGCAATTTTATATTTTTAGACCACTGAATAGAGTTTCTTTTGGGGATTTCAAAAATGTATAACTTACCTACCTTATATCAAATAATTATGCTAATATTCACAAAAAGCGGAAATTATTCTTAAAACACGTACTTTTGAGTTTTAAGTACCCTAAATTTGAAAACAAGCAACAAGGAATAATAATTAAAGGAAAAAAACTTAACAATAAATCAAGATTATAATAAGTGTTCAAAAAGAAAACCATTTTGCTGCACCCACATATTAGCTTTTTTGATAACACTACGTATTGCTCGTTGAATAGATACTTCTTCAGAGAATATTTTGACAGGTAGCTATAAAACTGTTGCGAAGTTCTCCGACGTTGCTTATAAATGGTATTTTTCAATAATCCCCATAAAAAAAAGTCTAACGGAGTAAGATCCGGACTACGCGCGGGCCATTCGATAACCCCTCTGTTACCTATCCATGCATTCGGAAAAATTTCATTTAAATAATTACGAACTAAAACACTGTTATGTGGTGGGGCACTATCTTGCTGCCACCAAAGTTGTCTTAATTCGTTAAGTGCAATTTCATCCAAAAACCCCAGCATTGGTCCTCTTAAGAACTTCTTCTTTTTCTTCATCTTTCCCTTGTACCCTAAGGTGTCGGGTCCTCTATTCACTTCTGGAATTCTTTCCTGTCCCTGGCGATTTGTCTGACCTCTGCTATACTCTTTCCTCTCTTCTCCGCTTCCCTCTTGATTGTGTCCATCCATGTATGCCTTGGTCTACCTCGTCCTCTTTTCCTTTCTCTTCTTACCTCCAACACTTTCCTTGGTGTCCTCTCCTCTCCCATTCGTACTACATGCCCGTACCATTTCAACTGTCTCTTCTTTATAGTTTCTACCAGCGGTTCTAGGTCTAGTTCTTCTCTTGTTGTTGTATTTCTGACTAGGCCTCTTTTTGTTCTTCCCACTACCCAGCGTAGCTATTTCATTTCTGCCGCCGTCATTCTGCTTTTGGTTTTATCTGTAGTGGCCGGGTTTATGTTCCTTAAGAACTGTAGGTAGTTATTTGCATTCAGAGTATCCTCATAAATGAAAGGGCCCAGTATTCTATCTTTAGTTAATCCGATCCAGACTTTAAACGAAAAACGAGTTTGATGCCGGACTTGCCTGTTCTCTCTAGGATTTTCAGTTGCCCATACGTGTTCATTATTGCGATTAAAAACGCCTAACTTGGAGAAGCGATATTCGTCAGTACAAATTATTTTTTCAACAAAATTCTTATCGCGATTTGTTTGACCAAGTAACCAATTGCAGTAATTAAGCCGCCTCTGGCTATCACCGGGAAGTAAAGCTTCACTTGTATGTATTCTATAGGGTTTAAAATTTTCAGTGTTCTCCGGACTGTTGTTTGCGGAATATTCAAATTAACAGATATTTCTCTAGTAGAAATGGATGGGTTTTCATTCACCTGAAATGAAGTAATGAATTGATTTATGGCAAAAACTAAAAAAAAGGACTTACTGCCTAAGAATTGCCTCCCGATTTGCTAAAGGGATCCTATTCCCATATTTGGATCTCGGTGCATTAAATTGTCCATATTCTGACAAATTTCAGTGAAGTCTTAAGAAATAACTTTCGTTTGGTTGATTCCTTTCAGGGTACATTTCAAAATAGGCATTTGCTGAATCTCTTGAGTTTCTGCCTTGTGCGTAATATATTTGCAAAATATCGCGCTTTTCGTCGTATGAAAAAGGCATTTTTAATACGACTAAGTACCTAACTATTCTAATCACACCCTACACCCTTGACAACAAAACACAATTAAAATTACAGTAGCAGCCATATTAAATAAAATAAAGAACAATAATTTGATTCAAAGGTATCTTAATAATAAAAAACAATACCTACCCTTCTACGGTGCAGTGGTATCTAGATCGTTTTTGTTTGATTCAATAATAATTTTCGTTTTTTGTGAATATTAGCTTAATTATTTAATATTAGGTAGGTAAGTTATACATTTTTGAAATCCCCAAAACAAACTCTATTCAATGGTATAAAAATATAAGATAGCGGCCATAAGAAAAAACAAAGTTGATGATGGTTGGCAGAAGACGAAACGTTGTATTAAAAATCCGTTACCACCATCTTATAGGCCAGTAAAAGTTGCCTTAAGAATGTATTGTTAATTTTTGAATATCTTCGTAAATAAGATCAGGAAAAAATAAAAACGAATATGACAAATTTTGATTTTTTTCAAAAATCTCGAAAACGAAATACAAGTTTCTTGGTTTCTCGGCAGCATATTGTTGAGCACTAAATTGCGCAACTTTGCCAAATTTAAACCACCCCACTAACTCTTACCGTTTTCGAAATCCCCATGGTTAGCCTCGAATTTGAATCACCCTGTATATAATAGACTTGTCTGTCCGGGACGCTGTTTCAGCAGCCAAACCGTAAGAGATAGAGAAAAAAAATTATTAAAGTTATATGTTTGGAATGGTCATGTCAGGTCAGGAACCGTCTCAGTCTCTAACACTAATTATTAATTTATTATCTTAATTATCCTAATCCTAACTTTTTAGGTTAGATTCTAGGCAAATTTTGTCAAGGCGAATGCGACTGGTAGTTTGCTACCAACAATGACGTCATATACGTACGTGTGGTGAATACGCGTTTTATTTGCAAAACGGTCTTTTTGTTTTATTAAATGAGGCATTTGTCTCACTGGACTGCTAGTACATACATATCTGTAATACCGTTACGGTGTAACAAAACATATTGTTTAAAACGTATGTCTTACATTACAGTGAAATTCAAAAAGATAATTTAGATCACAGGTAGTAGACTTCACAAAGAGTTTAACATATACCTAACCTTTAATGTAAGGGATGCTCTAAATAGCAAATTATTCAAACCAAGACATTTTTTGACCTACGTAATTCTACGTTTCTCCTCTTCGAAAAGTACCTAACGCTTACAAACAAGATTTTAGGCCTGCTCGCTTGCTTGTTACTGCGCGTTATTTTACTGTTATTTTGGACAAATGTTACATTGACAGTATTATAATAGTTATTTATGTACCAAGTCAGTAAAGACACTTTACTGACGTGGTGCATACAAAATTTTATCGCCAACCGTAAAAATTTATAATAAAAAAAAATGGAGATATAACTTATCACATTTTATTATGACAAAGTAAACAGAAAAATAACAGCGAATACAAAACAAACTACTTATTTATTTGTTATATTAAACGTGAACCTACACCCTGATGCATTAAAAAATTAATTCCTGAAGTCGAAGGAGTTTGAATTGAGAATGTTTGAGGATTATTATCTCTGTTAATAAATTGTAAATCTTGTGTAGAATTATCGTTGGTAACAACTATGTTGTCAGTTTGATCTTCACCTAAAATCGTCTTTGGGATTTTCGTTTTATTGAGCACAGATTCCTCCACATAGGACTCTGCAATCGTGTCGCTTTTCCACCCTCCGTGACGCTTTAAATTTTCCTTACTGCCGCCTGCTTTGGCAAAGAGAGTGGCGGACGTTCGACGAAAACAATGTCCCGTATAAAGTGATGGTTCTGGTAAATGCAGATAGTTCGCAATTTTGCATGGTACACTACCAGAAAGTATGGATTCCAACGGCTGGACTGTGCATTTGCCATTTCTATAAGTTAGGAAAAATCGGTCGTGGGGCGTCTGTTTAGGAGGCAGAGCTAAATACTTGTTAAATAATTTTATGGATTTTACTTTTCCTTCAAACTCTGAAGTGATCACAAACAATCGAGGCCTGTTGGTCTTCGTTTTAGCATTGATTAAAGAAGTATTTAATCAATGGTTTTAGTTATACGAACAACCACTTACTTTTAAATTCAAAGTTCTTCATTACATAAAGCCCCAGCAATGCCAAACACAACACAAATCTAAAATAATTACTACATTCATATCAAATTGATTTCGAAAAGTTTGCATAAATTACCTTCATCATCAAGTAGATTTCATTCGGCGCATTTAGTAAAAATTTAAGTATTTCTTCTTGTGAAAAAGTTTTGGACTTTTTTGGAATATGATTTCTTCCTTTTTGTTTTAAAAAGCCGTAAGTTTTTTATATTTACTAATGTCAACGTCATTTTTTGGTGAAAGGGTTGCTTTCACCATGGAATAATACGACCACATCGAAGAAGGAGAATACTCTTTCGATAAATCGGAAAAATACGCCAGTAAGACGTTTTCACTATAATTTTTAATTCCGTGTTTTTTGCACCACTCCATGAATATGTCATACTGGCGATTGTATTTTTCGACTGATTTTTGTGCTAGAATTCGAAAGACGTCTCTAATGCCTTCTTCTGAATTTCAGGCGGCGTGCACTGGATGTCTTCTTCCATTATTTGAATGTTTCCTTCCATTACTTTTTATAAATAATTCGCGACAAAACTTTTGCTGTTGGAGTCGTGACCTCGTGACAGCCACAAACGATTTTTGTTTAATGACATGCAGTCATGGCTATCTTGATAAATATTAGCGGCAGGTAAAGTGTTTGATTTGTAAAGTAAGATAAAGTGTTTGTTTACTTCCGAAAATCGCTATGGTAATGCATGGAACTGTTGACGGTTGGCGATAAAACAAATTATACTTAAAGCGGGACCTTACCAAAAACTGTAGATGTTTTGTTTCGTCTAGTTCCTTACTGTTAAATAAAGATAGAAAATTTTTATGTCACAGCAAAAGGGTAATGTGTAGACCTTAATTATAAGATCACTCTAAAAGCAAGTTATGTGCGTGCATCACACCATATTTTTGAATAGGTGTGGACGTTTGTTGTTTAAAGGTTTCAATAAAGGTGTTGATAGCACTGAGGTATAAAGATGAGCCATTCTATATTATATGCATGGTATGACAAATAGCTAAAATATTCTGTTTCAGAAGTTGATGTCTATGAAAAATTATGGAAGAATATCTAGTTCCCATACCCGATCAAGTGATAGAACAACTGCGATGTTCCCAATGCAAAGGATATTTATCCTGTGGGCCAGTGCGATTGCTTTCTGATGGAACATCAATCTGTGGCCAGTGCTCACCACCAAATTCTGACATTGTAGTTTACAGAGAGTTGATACTAGAAGAAACGATTTTACAAAATGTTGCATTTCCATGCCGTTCAAAATGAATGGATGCAGAAACAATATAGCTTTCGGTCAAGCTGTGGAACACGAGTCGAAGTGTGTTTATCAATCCTCTCACTGTCCTTTGCCTATACCTAATGATGAACATGCTCCTGGATTGGTTTACAGTCAGAACTGCTTGATCATTTGACCAAAAATCACTCATCTTATTTATTAGAAGCTGCACATTTTATTATTCAGGTCGATCAAAATTGTGAGGGAACCTTTGCGGTCTTAAAAGACGATTTGGTTCTCCTTCTTACATATTCGTATTTAACTAGCACACGCAGTTTCAATTATGACTTCGGATATTTTAATATAGACGGGGCAGTTTCCGTATCTTATAAAATTAATATGCAAAATAACGAAGTTCCAGACTGCAATATTTCCTTGAAAGAAAATCCATGCCTATTTTTGGTAACCGTTTTAACAAACTAAATAATACGTTAAACTTAAATAAGTATATGGAGGCCTTGGACAATCCTAACAGCATTGAAATCAATATTATTTTAAAAGACTGCAACAAGGTTAAAGGTACCTTAACAGTAGATTATAAAGAACTTGCATCGCTTCAGTGCATGATGTGCCATAAGGAATATCTTGTTTTTCCAATATTTGTTGTCGAGTCAAATAAAACAGTTTGCTTCAAATGTGTACCTAATAATTGCGAACATAAGAAACCTATTGATAGAAAACTCGAGCAACGTATAGCAGAAACAAACTTTCCCTGTCGCTGGCGAAGCTGTCATTTTATAGATCTCGGTAACGTCATTCGTACACATGAAATACATTGCCAATTCCGACAGTATCAGTGCCCAATATGTTTAAATTTGATTACAGCAACATTTGCAGTTAAACATTTAAAAAGCCATGATGCACAATACGTAAATGAAGAAGTGATTATTTTTAAATCAGTGATTAGCGATCCCATGTATTCTTATATAATTGAGAATAATAAAGTTATTATTGTTAAACATGGTTGGGACTATGATACTGACTGTGCTACTGGAGAATTGTTATTGAGTACTTTTGAAGATGAAAAAGTTGTAGTGCAGTTTCAATTCCTAATGTGTAAACTTGATAAGTTAGGAGAATTTCTTCTCTCTAGAGCCGCACCTAAATTAAGTATAGAGAAATGCAGTCCTGTAAAACTAAGCACGTTTTGTTGTCTATTAGGTTACGAAGCTATAAATGAAATAGTTCTTGTGGTGTTAACTAATTCTGCTACTTGCTACAATGTAATCCACTGTATAAAACAAAAACTTAACAGTTACTGCTATTTTTATACGAGATCATTCAGTGAAATATTTTTTACACTTTTGAAAGATAAATATTCAAACATTAATTTTATGTAAATCCATGACTATACAATTATGTATGTATTACTGAAGGTCAAAATATTTAATGGGCGCATTTGAATGTGTTACTGATATAAATACTTACATAAAAGCACTTGCATTTTTAGGAATGACATGTACAACATAATAATGTTTGCATTTATTTGTCATTTATATCAGTAGTAATAGCACAGAATAATAATAACAAGAAGGATATCTCGTATTACCTGACCGCCGGCCCCGCATAGCCTTGAGACGTTTTCTACCCTGAAATTCTACCCTGAAACGGCCAGTGTAGGTAGCGGCTTTGGGGAGAGCCCATGGAATACAAAGGTTCGAGGTCACCCGTTGTCGGCGTCGACATCAATGCGGTTTTGTAGAAGATATCCTTCTGGTTATTATTATTCTGTGGTAATAGCATATTTTGTTTTTATCTTATTTGTTCTGATCTGTTTTACTGATTTAAATACTTATTTGGGTATCTACTGAATGCCTATTTGTACTTATTAATATTGCTAGTTTAAATGTTGCCTTTATATTGGATAATTAACATAGTTATGCAGAAAAAATAATAAACATTGAAATATATTTTGTGTGTTGTATTATGTAAGGTTCAAAGTATTTTCGATGTAGTCCACCAAAGCTTCTGAAGTGTTAGGTATGTCATAGTAGGTAGTTATTTGGTTCAATACATGTATATTTACATACTGGAATGTTTTGCTCATAATAATGCTAAACTTAACTGGTGCACCATGAAGTCAAGCACAATAGATAAACAATTCAGTACTTACCAAAAATCCTTCTCTGCTGCGGACCAAAATTTTTAAAATACTCTTATATAATATGATAAATATAGTACTTACCATGTAATTGAATAAGTCGTACCTATAACTCGTACCTCCTCAATAAACATTTTCATTGTATCATTTG
>CALNHX010011708.1:0-30195 GCA_940337035.1 Agriotes lineatus
TAAGAAGTTTCAACTATACTAAAGTTCTGTTGATTAATATTTTAAACCATAACATTTTGAGCAATGAGCTATCAAGGGAAAGAAAAGAAAATGAAAATTTAAAAAATAATTTCAATGACGATCAAATTGATGCTATTCAGCACAAAACCAACTGCTTCATTCTGGCAGCGTTACGTCTTAAATTTACTTGTGGAAACAATGGTTATTAAAGCTGTGTTTACCATATCCTTCCATTTGAACGTTAAATAGAAAACTGGAATGTTTAAAATTTAAATTTTTGAAAATTAAAGTAAATTATATGAATCACTAAAAAAGTAGGTACCTATAATTACCCTACCCAAAATTTATTTGAAAAGCTATGCTGCGTGTTTCTGATAAATTTGTTGGACAGATTATTTTCTCGAATCATACTGTGATTGCTACTCGTGCTTGAGTGTGTATGTTAGCTGAAATTTACAAGCGCTGGAAGCAATTAAAGTTTTTTCATACCTAGTATGTAAGATGTTTTCATTTGTAAATAATAAATGTTAAAAATAATGACAATATCAAATTGAAGAAGGCATGCCAACCTCTTGTCATGCAATGTTTATTTGTCAAGCAAAACTGAAGGTTAACAAGTGATGCCCCAACTCTTATCTTATTAATAAACAGGGACTCTTATCCGCATGTGATGAAGAGAGATATAATAATAATAATATAATAATATTTTATTTAACTACGATACAATAACTGTTTGTAGCAAGTCATAATGAAAATAATACAAAGAACAATACAATAAAGTGCAATACACTCAATTAACAAATAAACAAAAAAATAAATTCACAAGATCAAATAATCAGATTTCTATTGAGGTGTTGACAAATTCATCCACAGAATAGAAACAGAACTGCAATATAAATGACTTGATTTTAGCTTTAAAACTATTTCTATTTAGCATTTTTACCGTTTCCGGTAAGTGATTGTATAATGTCAAGTTTAAACAACTGTTTTTCGATTTAGTTAGTCTAAACCGAGGTATTACAATTAATGAAGCCTGTCTCGTATTGTGTACATGAATATCTGAATGAGTGTTGAACTCTGTTTTTTTTCTATGTATTTCTAATAGAGAATAATATATAAAAATGGAAGGTAATGGCATTATTCCAAGTTGCAAAAATATTTCTTGTCACGGTTCTCGAGTACCTGCGTTTACAATAATTCTAACTAATTTCTTCTGGAGGCGAAATATTTTTATGGCATGTGTAGAATTACCCCACAGCACAACACCGTAGCACAGATGTGAGTGAAACAGAGCGAAGTACGCCGATTTTAAAGTTTCTAAGTCAAACATGTGTGTTAAGCGCGGATATTGGTAGAAGTGACAGGTGTCAAGGTTAATGTTCAGAATTAAAGGAAAAACTTAATATTTATAAACATTAAAAAGTGTTAGAGTATTACAAAGTGATTTAAAGGTGCACAGTAGTGCTTAGCAATAATAAATAATCATAAGGAAGCTTGGGATCTAATTCAAAGTGAAATAAACAAATTGAAGATAACACAAAGCCCAATATCTGTACACCATAACAATAGATAAAAGGGAAGGTCAAATACAACAACACCAACATAGTGAGCAAACATTTTCAATATTTAAATTTCACACTGGCGAAAAGCCAATTACCAACTTAAAAATAAATAGTCCATGAAAGTCAAAACTTCACACTGGTGAAGAGCCATATAACATATAAACACAAACCGGATATATCCAACATGGGCGAGAATAAAGAACCTACATTAACAGATATCATGAACAAACTAATCCAGATGGAAAACAAAATGGATGATACAAATGCAATCATTCAACAGCAAAGAAACACAATAAATAAATTGGAAGTAACAATAAATAACCAAGCAATAAAAATACAGACGCTGGAAACTGAAATAAGGAGAAAGAACATAATAATCTTCGGAGTCCCAGAAGAAGATAAAGAAGACCCAAAGCAGCTGAAGAATTTATTCTTGAAAGAAATAGCCGGAAAAATTGATGTCAAAATACTAGATCATGAAATAGATTTTATAAATAGAATAGGAATATGGAAAAGTAGTGGAAGTAGACCGATCAAAGTGGGACTAACAACAAAAATTAAGAAGATAGAAATCTTGAAAAACCTTAATAAACTTAAAGGCACTAAAATCTGGATAAGCGAAGACATGGATGGTAAAACTAGAGACACTAGAAGGAAATTAATACCCCATATGGTAGAAGCACGGAAAACAGGAGCAAGAGCGATTATTATTAAAGACAAATTAATAATAAACGGAGAGGAATGGAAATTAGAAGAGCTGGAGGAAGACAAGGACAGAAAGAACAATGATGTAGAGGACGAAGCAGTAATTGGAGAAGCAACTAAGGAGAGTAAGAAAAGAGTAAGATCGACTGACGAAGAGAATGAAAACTCACCTAAAGAGACATCACATAAAGGAGCAATCCCGAAAAAAAACAGATTTTGGACTCAAACTCTGTTAACACATCACCGAAAATCAGATGAGAAGCAGAAGGAAAGCGGAATAAAAAATAAGACAACAGATATGAGGTTAGTAGAAGAGAACATATTAAATAAGACCCATATGAGTATTGAGAGCATAGAACTGGATGGGCAACATTCAAAAAACTATTAACAGAAGATAATAGCCGGACAGAACAGAAGATAACGAAATGCAAAGAAAAGGGACAGAGAGATGAGTTAAATAAGAAACCTAACACACAAAAAACCTACTACAAAAACAAGCAGAATACAATTAAGAGCAACACACAAACAAGAAAAAAGAACACAAATCATAAAAACGGAAAAAATAAGCTAATTAAAATAGGTACCTGGAACATTAAAACACTACTAAGACCTGGGAAGATAGCAGAAGTTGCAAGAGAAGCAATGACATATAAATTAAACGTGCTAGCATTGCAAGAAACCAGATGGAAAGGGGAAGGTGAAATAGACGGGAATAATTTTAAAATGCTGTACTCGGGGGAAACCAAGCAAGGAGCAAACGGTACAGGATTTATGGTATTTGGAGAAATGCTAAGAAACATTATACAGTTTAGAGCAATAAATGGGAGAATGTCATACCTAAGAATTAGAGCAAAACCAGTGAATGTATCGATTATCAACGTGTATGCGCCCACAGAGGACTCTGACGAAAACGATAAGGAACAATTTTATAATAAACTGGAAGAAACATGTGACAAAACACCTAAACATGACACACTACTCATTGTAGGGGACCTCAATGCGCAAATTGGTAGGGAAGACTATGTAAAAAAGATAGCTGGGAAACATACAATTCATAGAAACACAAACAATAATGGAAACAGACTATGTAACTTAGCAGCATCAACAAACTTAACGATCAGTAGCACCAAATTCAAACATAAAAAAATACACAAAATTACGTGGAAATGGCCAGGGGGAAACACAGAAGAAGGAAACCAAATCGACCATGTACTAATACAGCAAAAAAGGCAATCTGCAGTAACAGATGTGAGATCATACAGAGGGGCGAATGCTGATTCTGACCACTACTTAGTTATAACCAAATTGAAGCAAAAGGCAATCAACTACGAAAAACACCCTAAAAAGAATAATAATAAATTTGATGTAGGTAAACTAAGCAAAGAATCTTACAACAAACAATATAAACAAAGCATTACAAGGGAAATTAAAAAACAAGAAAGGAAAGACAACACAGATGAAGAATGGGAAAACATAAAACAGATCATACAAACAAGTGCAAAACAAATTATAGGATATAAACAAAAAAGAAGTTGGAAGGAATGGTTTGACCAGGAATGCGAAGAGTTAAATAAACGGAAGAAAGAAGCAAGACTACAATGGCTACAGACAAAAAGAGAAGAACATGAAGTACGATACAAAGATCTTAGAAAAGAGGCATACAAACTTTATAAGCAAAAAAAGAATAACTGGATTAAAGATGAGATGGAAAAGATAGAACAGCTCAACAGAACAAACAACACAAAGAGCTTCTACAAGAAAATTAAGGAACAGAAACCTAAGTACCACATTAAGACAAGAGGAATAAAGAACATGGAAGGTAACGTGGAACACGAACCACACGCGGTTAAAAAAATATGGGAGAACTACTTCTACCAACTGCTTAATAGTAAACTAGAAGAGGAAATACAAGAGCAAGAGAAACAAGAAGAGATTAATAACGAAGATATACAAGAACCAACATACGAAGAATTAATGCAAATAATAAACGGGATAAAAAATGGAAAAGCACCAGGAATTGACCTAATAAATGGAGAACTCGTAAAAAACGGAGGTAAAGAACTACATGACCGATTATACGAAATAATAATACACATATGGAGAGTGGAACACATACCTAACGAATGGAAAGAAGGTATGATAGTGACAATTAAAAAGAAGGGTGATCCAGAGGAATGCAGAAATTATCGGGGCATTACACTACTCAACTCCGTTTACAAGGTTTTTACATCACTGATAAACAAACGATTACTTATATATGCAAATAATATAATAGGGAACTATCAATATGGATTTACAGCCGGGAAATCAACAGTAGACGCATTACATATAATTAAACAAATTCTTGAGAAAAATTACGAATTCAACATTGATATATACATATTATTCATAGACTTCCAACAAGCGTTTGACAGGGTTAATAGGAAAGAACTAATCAAAGCAATGAAGACTATGGCAATCCCAGGAAAATTGATACGACTGGTCGAGGCTACAATGAAAAACTCTTCCATCTGCGTGAAAACTAATGTAGGCGATACAAATAAATTTGAAGCAAACACTGGTATAAAGCAAGGGGACATATTATCAACGACACTATTCAACATCGCGTTAGAAACAGTTTTGAGAAAGATAGACTACAAAGGAAGTATTATAAATAAGTCAACACAAATACTCGCTTACGCAGATGACCTAGTCATTGTAGCACGTACGAAGAAAGCATTAATAAAAAACTTCAGAACAATAGAAAGAGAAGCATTAAAGATAGGACTGAAAATAAACGAAATGAAAACCAAGTACATGAAATGCAAGAAAGGACCACAAACCGCAAAGACTCATTTAAAAATAGATCACTACAAATTTGAAGAAGTGACCAACTTCACATACCTTGGAATGCGCCTTAATCAGAACAATGACAGGAGCGAAGACATAAAAGCCAGAATACAAACAGGAAATAAAGTATACTATGCAAACAAAAACTTGTTGAAAGATAAACAAATAGCAACAAAAACAAAAATAAAGATATATAGAAGTTTAATAAGACCAGCAATCACTTATGCTGCCGAAGTCCTCAACGTAACAAAAAGAGAAGAAGAAGAGCTACGAATTTTTGAACGAAAAATACTGCGAACCATTCTTGGACCTATACGAACTAGTGAAGATGAGATAAGACCAAGGATGAACCACGAAATACAGAAAGAAATGGAAGATGAAGATATAGTTAGATTCATAAAAGCTCAAAGAATTCGATGGCTAGGGCACATCATAAGAAGTGGAAACAGCACAATACAATCAATAATGCAATGGAAACCAACTGAAACGCGATGCAGGGGAAGACCGAGAAGTAGATGGCTTGATGAAGTAATAACAGACCTACGAACAATGGGACACACACAATGGAGAAAGGATGTGCAAGATAGACAAAGATGGAGACAAATAGTGAAAGAAGCAAAGACACACCGCGGCTTATAAGTTATAACAGTGAAGTGACTTATATACTATACGGGGACTGATCTCCCCCAATAAACGGATCTAGACAGTTTCAAGGAAACAGCTATATTCCTATAGGAATGTTATGCTAATAATATAATATATAATAAGTCAAACATACTTTTCAGTTTTCTGAATAAAAAAATGGTACTGGCCAGTTTATGACCCAAAAAATCAATGTGGCTAAACCAATTCAAATTATCGTCCAGGAAGATGCCTAGCATCTTAACTCTATCGCCTTTAGTTAGGTTTTTGTTTGAAGAAACTATAAGACGTTGAGTCTTATCTTGATTCAGTTTTAATTTATTCGTGGTGAACCAGTTAAGGGCCAGATCATCAACATTGTCAGTGATTAGATTCAAATTGATAATACAGTTGTCTGAATTAATTAAGGTTGTGTCGTCCGCATATAAGACACATTTGTTGGGATGGATAGCTTGACAAAAATCATTGGTGTAGATTAAGAACAATAGCGGTCCCAGTATTGATCCCTGGGGCACGCCGTGTTTAATCGGTACCAAACTAGATGCAGTTCCATTGGTAATAACACACTGAGTTCGGTTTTTCACGTAGGATTCAAAGAGTAACAAAGGTAAACCTCTAACTCCATAGCGACTCAATTTATCAGATAAAATTGAGTGACAAACGCAATCAAATGCTTTCGTAAGGTCATATAATGTAACGGCAACGTGTTTACCTTCTTCTAGGCCTGTTATTATGCTGGTCAAAACATCATAAACGGCTTGGACAGTGGTATGGCCACTGCGAAAGCCATACTGACAATTATTTAGGATGCAATTTTTTTCGACGTAGTCCGAAAGTCTAGTTTTTAAGATGCACTCGAAAATTTTTCCAAAGACAGGAACAATAGATATAGGACGATAGTTCTCAACATCGGAAATATTGCCCTTCTTAAAAAGGGGAATCACTCTAGTACGTTTAAAAGCATCCGGGAATGATCCTTGCAGAATACAACTATTTAAAAGAGAAGTTAGAGGACCAACAATAAGATCGGCGGTCTCTTTAATGATTAAACTATTAAGATTATAAAAATCCAAACATCTGGAATTTTTTAGTGAGTTTATAACATTATAAACCTCAGATTCCGAAATTGGTAGCATAAAAAAAGAACATGAATGTGTAGGCAGTGCAGCATTATTGTTATTATTGGAAACGTTACTGGGATTGGTGCTTTTTTGCTCTGGGAGTGTATCAACAATCCTATCAGCTATTGTAGAAAAATAGTCATTAAACGAGTTTTGAGAAATATTCTCACAAGTATTTTTATTATTACCTAGTACGTTTCTCTCAGCATTTATTAAGCTCCAGGTGTCCCTGGTTTTATTGGCTGAAACCCTAAAGAAAGCATTATAAGCGGCTTTTTTGGCAAGTTGGATTTCATTTACATAATTTTTACGCAATGTGTTGTACGTCGCGAAAAAAGATGAATCCCTTGTTGAGTTACAAATTACTTTTAAACAGGATAAGATATCTCTTTTTTTACGCAGTGAGTCATTAAACCATTTTACCGGCGAATTTCTAGTGTAATAACTTTTCTTAAGCGGAAAGTGTTTATCTACAAGTGACTTATAGGTGTTAACTAAATACTCGGAGAGAAACTCCAAGCTATAATTTGAGTCGAAAAAAGAGGACCAATCAGTTGTAGATAAAGAATCTCGTAACATATTTATACCATACTTAGTATATTTTCTCCTTAAGCCATGCTTGGGAGTTTCTTTTTTAGACTGTAGTTTTATGAACTGAGCAGTATGGTCTGATAAGCAGGCATCTACGACACCGACCTCGTAAGCACTATCATCTATGTTAGTCAAGATATTGTCAATACAGGATGCCGAAAAGGCGGTGATCCTTGTACATTCGGTTATAGTAACTGATAAGCCGAATGATTCCACCAAACACAAAAAATCGTTTCTGTTATGAGAATTGCAATTTAAGTTAATATTAAAATCACCCGCAAGCACAACTTTGTTATAGTTATCGGTAAGGAATGATAAGAGACTTTCAAACCTTTCAAGAAACACAGCAAAGTCACCTAAACAGGAACGATATAGTTATTACTGCGATTTTTGAACTTACGATCACAATACCACAGAATTCGGCGTTAACTTCTACACTAAATCTTGAGAGCTGTAAAACTTTGTACTTCAAATGGGTTTTTATAAATGAGCAAACACCTCCGTGTTTATTAGTTTTTCTACAAAAATAGCTCGCTAAAGCGTAACCCGGTAAATTAATCATTTTTAATTATGTTTCATCCAGCCAATGTTCGGATAGACATATGACATCGTGATTATATTTATCTATGTACAGAGACAGAAGGTCAGTTTTATTTGACAGACACTGTATATTAGCATGGAACACAGAAAATAGCGACGGTACGGAAGGGTCAGATCCTAACTGGTTGGAGGCTCCTTCCTCTTCAGGAACTCGAAAAAACGTTGGACGCAGGCACCATAAGGCCATAAGTCGGGGTTCATCGCCTTTCTGAAATTTTCTTCTGAAATTCTCACCTTAAACGATGAATAGAGCTCCGGATGTTTCGACTTCAGAATCTCGCAAAATGCCTCCGGAAAATGGCTTTTTAATAATTCTGATAATTTGCTTTCTGTTGTTTGCGGGTCCAGTCTATAGACATGCAGATAAGCTGTTTTAGGAACACCCTTGACGCTAGCTGAAATTTCTTTGTTGTTACCAGTAACTACTGGTCTTTTCTTCGGACGCTTGACTACATCAGTCCAACGTTCACTTTTCTGAATGGACGAGGGAGATTTCGGAGCGTGCGGCGGAAATACTGGAATAGTTTCTTTATTTTGATCTAAATGTATGAGGTCATTAAGTTTTTGTTGACATTCGACGTGTAAGATGCCATTTGAAACAGCCTTAGCGGTAATGAGATTAGCAGTGGAAGAAATCTGCTTCGGTTTCCCGCTGATAAGTTTATCACTATCTGTAGAAACTTTCTTTAAACTAGACACATCTGCTAAATCTTTATGCACTATAGTTTTATCAAATTTACGTACAACACGTGCTGCACTACGTTCACATTCAACGCCGCACTTGTTGGCTTCTTTATCCTTCAGCAGAGCTATGTGATTATTTAATAGTGTAATTTTCTCACGTAGATCAAGAATAATTACGTCTTTTTGCTTTAACAAGTAATTAAATATACGTATGTCAATTTTCTTATCTTCACTTGAGATATCGTCAATCGCCTCGAAAAATGCACTGTCCGTTTCGGGTTCTTGGTTAGGAAACTCACAACATGTAATTACATGCTCGTCAATAAATTTAACATTAGCACATCGCTTGGCACAGCTTAAATGAAAGATATTACCACAAATTTCACATTTGCAACCGGTAACAACATTCTTATTACACCTTTTACAGAGAGAATTGGCAGAGCCGTGAGAACCACCCGCCATGACACGCGTACACGCGTACGTAATATAAAATGTTTCAATGGGTATTATTTTAACTATAAATGTCAAACTTGACATTCGAATTTTAAGTGACTTATAGTTGCATTCATAAATTAGGAACTATTTCATAGCCGCCCACGACTGAAAGACTTTTTGATCACCACCACAA
Source organism: Agriotes lineatus (assembly GCA_940337035.1). NCBI lineage: Eukaryota > Metazoa > Arthropoda > Insecta > Coleoptera > Elateridae > Agriotes > Agriotes lineatus. The sequence goes on from CALNHX010011708.1 coordinate 9,363, forward strand.
ACTTTAGGTACCTTAATAAAGTACATTTTTTTTCTATAATAATTTTCAAGGTCAACTTTCTAGGGGATAAGTTGCATTCCTGCAGGGTCCCTAGTTTAATAATGTTGGTACATAGATTTTTAGTTCCTTTTTTCCACTAAATAAAAATGATTGTCATTTTGACAGATATGTCATAATTTAATATCGCTTGCTTCATTTTTGCATTTAAAATATTTCTTGGTTTTCTTTTTTTATCCGATTTTATTGATCATGATGATTCCATGTTAAAAAAAGAAATTTGTCAAGAGTTCAAATTAAGAAACTTTGACATTCAAAATTGACACATAGCCATAATTTTGAAAAGGTTCTACCAACACGAGGTATAAAAATTTCCTAGAGTTTTACTCACATATCTACCAACATTGTAACACTTTGACAGTTATTATAGAAAAAAATGTATTTTACACGATAATAAAAATCATAGGCAATTAACTACGGAATCAAATAAGTCAAAATATACTGGATTTTCCCAGCGTACATAAATCAAACAAGTAGAGACACTCATACCGAATGTTGAAACCTGTCTAGAGTACCTGGGACAGTAACTCGGGGGGTATTTCTAAGCTTGACTATCAGATGGCAGCACAAAGTTCTACCAATCAAAGCCAGTTACTGGCACTGCTACCAATCATGATGTGATCAAGTAGTGGCATTGAACAGAAATGCCTGGAGGCTGGATTAGGTTTCTGTTGATTGCACTGGTTCTTTATCCCTAATTTTTAAGCACAGGAATGAGACTGCATTCATGTATTAAGCCAATGTAGTCAATGGCACTTAAAGGGATGATGATGTTGCTACCCTTAAAACGCAGCCTCACGTTTTATGAATTATGGCTTGGAACAGGGCAGCAACATTGCGAATGAATCAAACATTAGATGTCGATTAATTTAGTACAAAAATAAACGGTCTATTTATACAAAAATTAATTGCTTAACTAAATAGCAACATATCAAAGCGCAAAGTGTAGATTAGTGGAACGATTCTAATATTACAAAACAACTACTCAGCAGGCGGTAAGCTGTTATAGTTCCGCATGCATTTGCAAGTCCGTGCGCTGAACTCGAGATTGTGGGTCGTTTATTTGCGCGATTTGCAAGTTGCAGTTTTCTGGCCTTTAACTCATTTGATTGCGAAACAACACTGGCTTTTAAATTGTGAACGATATTTCGTAAATTTGGACTGAAATTTATATCTGTTTAATTCAAAATTAAACAGGCATCATCTGTTAGTACTATCGGAAAGTACCCCCCCCCCCCCGAGCCGTTCAAGGTCATCCAAATCGGAATTTTGACATCAAAAGAACCGACAGTGAGTGTCTCTACTTGTTTGATTTATGTACGCTGATTTGAAATTGAATTAAATCCTTTTAAAACTTACTGAGTGTTTTCCCCTAAATCACATCAGATGATAGAAGCTAACGACGACCACTTGGAGACTTAATTTCATTCTTTGATTAGCTCAAATAATTTGGTAATTTGGCATTGCCACATAAGAATTTAAAAAACTCAATTTCATCAGAAAGGAAAATATATAACGGATAAGCATATCTGAACATGTACAGGGACTTCTATGAAAGGTTTTATCGGACTTTATCCACTGTCCCGGGTGTTTTGACATTTTGGGAGTTTCTGATCTACTCCCGTCCTCAGATGAATGAACTCCTTGTTAGTCCTGAGAAGAACTGATTTTTGTACGTCTTTTCACGTACACTCGTGCCTACCCCGGGGTTTGAACCCGGGACCACTAATTGCTGTGATTACGAGTCTGTCACTCTTACCACTAGGCCACCAGCACGGCCATATATTTTAGTTATAAACTTATACAGAGTATTTCAGTTAAGGTGCGAACATAGGGAAATAGCATGGGAATGTATAGAATCCTGCTTGCAGCTTGAGTGAGAAAAAAATGTGCTTAATTTGATTCTACTTTAATTGAATTTGTTACTTGTATAAGAAAGAAGTAGCTTAAAAATGGTAATAAATCGCATTTTATTCACAAAAATTAGACCAGCCATGATCACATTTGTTTATGCCAAAATAATAGTAGTTTTTGCACTACTAGTCTCAGAACGCACCGTTATTGGCCTATTTTTAGGTCGTGAAGTTGATTTTCTCCACCAAGGGAGAGAAAGTAAAATAAACAATTTTCACCGTGGTAACTAATAAATTGCTAAGTTACCAAATATGACTATTTTAATTTTGACGTTTTAAAGAGCTGTAGTGTCAGGTTGACAGTTAAAATATTTTCGAAATTTGTTGGGAATTTAGGTATTAAGCCGTTTGGTAGTGCAAAAAATAGTATATACACCACGGTAGCGAATCGTCTTATAACCTTCGCGCTTTAGATACTTCGCGCTTCGCGCTCAGTATCTAATATGCGCTCAGGTTATAATACTGCGCTTCGCTACCTTGATGTATAATATACTATTTTGCACTACTAGTCTCAGAACGCACCGTTATTGGCCTATTTTGAGGTTGTGAAGTTGATTTTCTCCACCAAGGGAGAGAAAGTAAAATAAACAATTTTCACCGTGGTAACTAATAAATTGCTAAGTTACCAAATATGACTATTTTAATTTTGACGTTTTAAAGAGCTGTATTGTCAGGTTGACAGTTAAAATATTTGCGAACTTTGTTGGGAATTTAGGCATTAAGCCGTTTGGTAGTGCAAAAAATAGTATATACACCATGGTAGCGAATCGTCTTATAACCTTCGCGCTTTAGATACTTCGCGCTGCGCGCTCAGTATCTAATATGCGCTCAGGTTATAATACTGCGCTTCGCTACCTTGATGTATAATATACTATTTTCTTCAAACTGCAGTAAAATGTGACATTATACTGCTTGATTGATGATGCTAAACTGTCACTTCATTGACACGGCATCTAAACACTTTATCTGCCGTTCTTCAGCGGCAAATAAAGTTATTATCTGCCGCTGACAACTTTATCTGCCGCGAGATCAAGTAATTTTCTTCGAATTTTGTTCACAAAGTTGTAAATAATTTGTTATAAAAACGTTTGAAGAAAAAATACTATGTTATTCGGAGCAAAAGTATCTTTATGTGGCTCGGCTGTACTTATTTGCCGAGTCTGCAAGTACCGTCCAGACACGCCACATAAAATACAACTTTTGCTCCTAATAACATAATATACTATTGTATACCAAGGCACTGAAGTTTAGCTTTTTATCACGAATGTGGATTTAGTTGCCGAGACTCATAGGGCCAAGGCAAATAAACCACATGAGAAATAAAAAGGAACTTCAGTGCCAAGGAGTACATTATGTTTTATTTGAAATCGAGAAATTACATTTTAATCAACATTTTTAGGTTATGTTAACGTTGGTTGATGTTTATCTGTCACCTCAACACCTACAAAAAAGTCTTAAAACAATGGATTATTTTACTGCTGATTTGTCGTATTTTAATGACGATTTCGAGGTACTTTAATGCCGATTTCGAGGTACTTTAATGCCGATTTCAAATAAATTATATTTTCATAGTTATTAGTTAAATACGTGAATTGATAACTCGCAGAAGATTCAAGCGGCAAGCAGGAATCTGCATATATATGATCTTCCATGCTATTTCCCTATGTTCGCACCTTAAGTCAAACACTCGGTATAATATTAATTGTTTGGAGCGTAGATTTGATAAGAATCACACATTCCCTTTACGAAAATGTAAGTAAATTTAAGTATCCCATCCCGAGAGCATGGCTTAATTGCCATGTCGGTTGAGCGCCGACCGGGTGCGTCCCCAGGTGGCGGATAGGGGAACGGCCACGACCCTCTACGGGAATGACTGGTCAGCAGCACAGCTGTCGCAGACCAACTCGCATACCGTAAACCACCAGTGTTTGATGCAACGACCCCTGAGTGGCCTTCGGCGCTCAGGGTAGTGTCAACCTGGGGCACGGGGAACTGGGCTTAACCGCCTGGTTTGTGTGGATGGGGCCCCACTATAAAAACCCCCCTAATCCCAAGGTACGGTGCGCGCCGAAGGGATGCATGGCCAGGAGGCAACCTGGTCCCTAGCGACCAACCTCGGGGCACCTGGCGCACCCCGTTGTATTTAGCCCTTCACGTATGCAGGGGGCTCCGTGCGTGTCGAAACCCTTTCCCCCATACTCGTGGGAACAATATGGATAACGAAGACATATTACCTAACCTTTCCAGCGGGGATGAAGAAGCCCTGTTGAAATCACCCAAATCAGATGTGGCTGAAAAAACCATAACTGAGGAGGGAACCACCGTCGATTTGGAGGCTGATACCCTAACCTCCAAAATCGAAAAGGTGTCACTGCAACGGCTTTCTGGAGCACAGAGACGGAAAGCCGCAATCGAGAGGGCCAAAGCTCTTGGCGAACCCATACGCCATAGGAGAAAGAACCCCAAGAAACCTAACACAAACCGTGACGAGAGTTCACACGCTCCCACCAGCAGTGTTAAGAAAGGTGAAACAGCTGGCGGCTCAGGCGTACCGGCTACTACACCTTCTAAGAAAGGAGAAATAGCTGGCGGCTCAGGCGTACCGGCTACTACACTTTCTAAAAAGAGGCAGAGGTCCGACGGGAGCACACCAAACTCCCAAACCGCGACAACTGCAAAAAAGTCCTGCACTGATGATAATGCAGTGAGGAAAGAAACCTTTAAGGAAGCCCTTAAAGGATTAAAAATGGCTATAGCTCCTCAGGACTTCCCAGAGACACGCCTGACGGAGGAACAAGCCGAAGAAATTCAGTCCGCACTGTTGGGACAAATCCAACCCGGAGGGGAAGGAACAGGACCACAGTTCAACAGCTGCTACTTTGAAAAAGGTGCAGTCATCCTCTCCTGCAAGAGCGAGGAAACGAAGTCATGGCTGACAACCACGACTCCAAACCTCCAGCTGTGGGAGGGAGCTAGGCTCAGAGTAGGACCAGCCAAGGAGATTCTGAATGCAGCCAAAGTACTTATGTGGGCTCCCAAACCCTTTAGTACCAAACCGCAGAAGGATATCCTTGATCTCCTTAAGACCCAGAACAAGGGGCTGAAGACAGAGGACTGGCGAGTCATCAACAGTGTATCGGAGCCTAAAGGCAGGACACTGATCATGTTGATCGACGAGGCATCCCTAACCACTCTCCGTAACCTGAACATGAAGCCATGTTTAGGCCTAGGCAGAGCAACATTCAGATGTTTATCTGTACCTACCCCTGACGGACAAGATGGCGCCAGCACCAGCAAGTGTCCTGAGGCTACTGCAAGTAAACCTCCAACACAGTAGGGGAGCCACGGCTGTATTATGCAGCCGGTTACAAACCGAGGACATTGATGTGGCCCTCATCCAAGAACCATGGATAGTAAGGGGCCAAATAATGGGACTCGGACAAGCCAGAGGTGAGTTAATATACGATAAATCCTTGATATACCCAGGACATGTATTTATGTAAGAAGGGGGGTAAAATACATGGCTCTGTACAACTTATGTTTTAGGGATCTAACAACCATTAAACTGAAACAAATCAGGGAGGGCAACGAGAGGCAGGTAGTGATATCCTCCGTATACCTTCCCTACGATGCCATCAACCCTCCACCAAGCACAGAGTTGATGGAAACTGTAACGTTCTGCGAGGCCAACCGCCTCCAGTTCTTAGCAGGCTGCGATGCCAATGCGCACAACACTGCATGGGGCAGCACGGACACAAACCAGAGAGGAACCGATCTCCTGGAATATTTGGTAAGTAATAACTTACAAATACTTAACCGAGGTAGTGAGCCCACTTTTGTAACTCGACGTCGGCAAGAAGTCATTGACATAACTCTGTCCACGGCTGGACTGCAAGACAGAGTAATACAATGGCGCGTATCTAACGAACCATCACTGTCTGATCATAGACACATTGAGTACTTCCTGGCAGATTTTGAAAAGGCAACAATAACCTATCGAAATCCCAGGAAAACTGATTGGGCTGCATACAGGGAGGAACTTCTTAGCAAGTTATCCGATGTTAAAACCCATATCCATACGCCAGCAGACATTGAGGTAATTGTGGACCAAATGAATGACGCCATACTAACCTCATATGAAAACAACTGTCCATTAAGAAAGAGACAGACCAACAGGAAGGTCATATGGTGGAATGAACACCTGGCCAACCTGAGGAAAAGAGCACGAAAACTCTTTAACAGAGCAAAAAGGAACGGAGAGTGGGGCCAACACGCCCAGGCTCTAACCGAATATAACAAAGCTCTGAGAAAAGCAAAAACAGACTCATGGAGGAGCTTCTGTGGGGACATTGAAGGCACCACAGAAACAGCACGCCTCCACAAAGTTCTGTCAAAAGACCCTTTAAATCCAGTCGGGAACATGCTAAAACCGACACAGGAATACACAACCAGTGAAAGGGAAACCCTGGAAATGCTAATTCAAGCACACTTTCCAGGAGCACTGATGGCTGATCAGGCTAACATAACATCACAGCCAGTCCCTAGCAACTTCTCAAAAAGGCCCGCGAGAGACGAGTGGAAGGTAGCTAGGGAAGTGATCAGTCACAGCAAGGTACAGTGGGCTGTAAAATCCTTCTCACCTTATAAATCACCTGGACCAGATGGAATCTTCCCCGCTCTACTGCAGCGGGGAATAGACCTTCTGGTACCGATCCTAATTAAGATCTTTCGCCTATGCCTAGCGGGAAACTACTTGCCACTGGCGTGGAGACCGATCAAGGTCGTCTTCATTCCCAAACCAGGGCGAGCATCGTACACCCTGCCAAAGGCATATAGACCGATTAGCCTAATGTCTTTCTGTCTAAAGACTATGGAAAAACTGGTAGACAGGCACATACGAGATGGGGTCTTGAAAGACAATCCCATACATCGTAGCCAATATGCATATCAACCAGGAAAATCATGTGAATCGGCACTTCACAACCTACTCAGTAGGGTAGAAATGTCGATAACCAACAAGGAAGTAGCCCTAGCTGCTTTCCTGGACATAGAGGGAGCATTTGATAATACCTCCTTCGAATCAATAATGACTGCAACCCTAAGACATGGCGTGGACGACATCACAAACAGATGGATAAAAACCATGTTAGAGGGATGCCAGATACAGGCCGATTTGGGAGAAGAATCCCTCAAGGCACGTGCTGTCAGAGGTTGTCCACAAGGGGGTGTACTATCCCCACTACTGTGGAACATGGTAGTGAACGATCTCCTGCAGACACTCAATGATGAAGGGTTCTACACCCAAGGTTATGCAGATGACATAGTCATTCTCATAAGGGGAAAGTATCCAACCATCATTGCAGCTCTCATGCAAAGGGCACTGAACATCACTCAGGCATGGTGCAATAGGGAAAACCTCAAGGTAAACCCTAGCAAAACATCTATAATACCTTTCACTAAGAAAAGAAATGTAGAGGCCTTCAACAACCTTACAATCTTTGGTGAAAGAATTCAGGTTAGCCAGGAAGTTAAATATCTGGGTATTACCCTAGATGCAAAACTAAACTGGAATGCACACCTAGACAAAATAGCAAACAAAGCAAAAATGGCCCTCATGATGGGTAGACGCATGTTTGGTAAAACATGGGGACTGAAACCAATGATGGTTCATTGGTACTACATAACAGTAGTCAGACCCGTGATATCCTATGGCACCTTGGTATGGTGGCCAAAGGTAGAACAAAAAACAGCAATTAAAAAACTATCCAGGATACAGAGACTGGCCTGTTTGTGCATCTGTGGAGTTATGAATAGCACTCCAACAGCATCTATGGAAGCTCTCTTGGGACTAACACCTCTAGACATATATCTAAAAGGGGAAGCCCAGATTGGAGCATACAGAATGAAAACCACCGGAAACTGGAACACCAACCAGGAACGGTGCGGACACAAACGGATACAGGAAGTGGGCGAAGGTAACCCCATCTTAAAAATGGGCTCAGACTACAGCCTTCCAGAGTATTCCTTTGACAAACCTTTCACTGTGAGGTACGATCGCAATGACTGGACCCAAGAAACCTCAACCCACCTGCCAAACGGGCTAGTCTGGTACACAGATGGATCCCGAACAGCAGAGGGCACGGGTGCTGGAATACATGGCGTAAGACCAAAAGAGGACATTAGTGTATCTCTTGGGACCAAAGCCACAGTCTTTCAAGCTGAAATCTTTGCTATAATGCAATGCGTCCAGGAAAATGCAAAACGCGGGTATTCCCAACAACGCATAAGCATACTTTCTGACAGTCAAGCGGCACTGAAAGCGCTTGAATCACCTCGTGTAAGCTCTGTGCTAACAAGAGAATGCTTAAATCACCTGACACTCCTAGCTGAAAAGAACACTGTTCAGCTCATTTGGGTGCCAGGGCACACAGGGATAGAGGGAAACGAAGCGGCAGACGCCCTCGCAAAAGCTGGTGCATCTACCCCATTTATAGGCCCAGAACCTGTATTTGGTATACCCAAACAAAGCATCCGAACAGCGATAGAAAAATGGACCGTTAGACAACACGCTTCTCGCTGGGATGCCACACAGGGACAAACACTGGGGAAGGAAATAATTAGAACGCCTTCTCGCAGACTAACAACCGATGTACTCCATCTAGGACGAACTCAGATCAGACGGCTGGTAGGACTAGTCACAGGACACTGCCACCTGAGAAAACACCTACACAAAATAGGCATATACAGAGGGGACATACTCTGTAGATTATGTCAGGAAGAGGAGGAGACAGCCTCACACATAATCTTCGACTGTCCAGCGTTACTCCGCAAAAGACAGCAACTTTTCGGGGGAACTCCACACGGAGCAGCTCTCACACACGAGCACCTCGTAAAACACCTCCTACAACTCGTTGAAGGTGCAGATCTATTTTAATAGGGTCAGGGGGGGCACAAAAGACCACAGAGTCGAAGTGCAAAACTGGGCTCACTACTAACCCATCTAAATCCCTGCTTTTAATCAATCAATCAATCAATCCCACCCTTTAGCTGTTGCGAGAGGTGTGCCCCAGGGATCCATCTTGGAACCCTTGTTAGTAGCTTCAGCGTACTTATGCGAACGTTTTGTCCGTCCGTCTGTCTGTCTGGATCGCCTGTAACTTTCGAACGGCTACAGATATCGAAATTTTGAAAGGGGGCAAAGTTGTTGCTAAGGTCCCGAGCACCTTCATGCGCTATTTGGTTTTGAAAAGGTGGCGATTTTCCACTTTGCAAAATTTCCAAGCATTGTAGCACAGTGGCGGCTTGTCCACTTGGCGCCATCTACAGAAGTTCGGTGGTCACGTTTTGAACTACACATTCTGGGTGCACTATAATACTTTCGCAGTGCTGAAGCTACTCTTTAGACCTGTACTTGAGCAGTTTATTGTTTACTATACAGTGTGTCCAAGATAAGGAGGGCCAGTATGGGGATCTCGGTAATGGTAAGAGATACAAATTTGGTTAAATGGGAAGAAAGTTGCGCAATTAAAGGACTAAAAAAATGACGTTTAGAAATTCTTGATATTATTTTTCGTTTCTGAATTATCTCAAAAAAACCGAATTTTTGGATTTTCTTTTTTATTTTTTTCTGGAGTTAATATTAAAGTTAGAGCGAAACTGATTAAACTTCTTTATAGCAACTTTTAGTGGACTTAATGATTACGTTATCAATTTTTTTATCCGACGTTTCGTCTTCGAGAAACCATCATCAACTTCATTTTTTTAAATACGGTCCTGGTTTTTTGATGCCAAATTTGCAAAGCCCTTGTTACTCTGAATTCAACAATGTGCCACATATTATGGTTTAATTACGTTTCGAGCTTTTTTCTGATCATCATCAGAAATTTTTTTAGATACGGACCTGCATTTCTCATAATTTTGTAAAAATAAGTTCATACAGTAAGTCAGGCCTTTTTACATGCCGTTAAAATATTAAAATGCACATCATAATGTCATAATTCTGATACATTAATTTAATAACCAACCAATAACTATTAACAATAAACAAAAAAGAAATGAACAAAAGATAGACAGAAAGAATAACAAAACGAACATCGAAACCATTTAATAGGTATTAAATTTAAAGAAGGTATTCAAAAACGTTGCCATCATTCTCTATGCATAAATAACATCTAACTGTAGAATCTAAAACATTATTCAGCAATACTGGCGTTATACTTTGAAAGGCTTCAAGAACCAATCTTCTATTTCAAAACGTTTAATACCTATTAAATTGTTTCAAGGCTCATTTTCTCATTCTTTCTGCCTATCTTTTGTTCATTTCTTTTTTGTTTATTGTTAATAGTTATTGGTTGGTTATTGAATTAATGTATCAGAATTATGACATTATGATGTGCATTTTAATATTTTAACGACATGTAAAAAGGCCTAACTTACTGTATGAACTTATTTTTACAAAATTATGAGAAATGCAGGTCCGTATCTAAAAAATTTTCTGATGATGATCAGAAAAAAGCTCGAAACGTAATTAAACCATAATATGTGGCACATTGTTGAATTCAGAGTAACAAGGGCTTTGCAAATTTGGCATCAAAAAACCAGGACCGTATTTAAAAAAATGAAGTTGATGATGGTTTCTCGAAGACGAAACGTCGGATAAAAAAATTGATAACGTAATCATTAAGTCCACTAAAAGTTGCTATAAAGAAGTTTAATCAGTTTCGCTCTAACTTTAATATTAACTCCAGAAAAAAATTAAAAAGAAAATCCAAAAATTCGGTTTTTTTGAGATAATTCAAAAACGAAAAATAATATCAAGAATTTCTAAACGCCATTTTTTTAGTCCTTTAATAGCGCAACTTTCTTCCCATTTAACCAAATTTGTATCTCTTACCATTACCGAGATCCCCATACTGGCCCTCCTTATCTTGGACACACTGTATACACTAGTGACTTTCATAAACATGTAAAATATTGTAACGTTCATATGTATGCGGACGACACGCAACTTTGTTCTTTTCGCAAGGAAGATGTTGATAAAGCAACTCACAATATAAATCGAGACCTTGCTAGCTTTTCATGTCTCTCACAGCAGCATGCTTTTATCTTGAACCCCACGAAGTCCTGTGTACTTTTGCTAGGTAAAAATGTTGATAGTGAGGAATTTATAATGTCTAATATAAAAATAGATAATGCTGATATACCTCTTGTGGAAAAAGCAAAAAACTTGGAATTGGTTATTGATAAATCGTTTAGATTTAAAGACCATATATGCAAAAGTATACAAAAAGCTTACTGTAACTTAAAACTTTTAAGTGTAAAAGTTAAGACTATGCTGTGTGATACGCTTGTATTGTCTCATTTTGCATACTGTGCTCCCGTATATGGACCTTGCCTGGATCATGAAACTGCGTTACGTATACAGCGGGTGCAAAATACTTATTTACGTTTCATTTATGGCATCTCTAAGTTTGCTCATATATCATATAAATTGAAAGATACAGTTTGGCTCAACATGAGCAACAGGCGGTATCTACAATCCTCAATATTATTTCATAAAATTATAACTGACAAAAAACCGCCTTACCTGTACAATAAAATAACATTTAGGACGGATGTGCATAACATAAACCTACGTTTCAGAGGTTTGTTAACAATTCCACAACACAAAACAGTAATGTATCAGCGGTCCTTTAGTTTTAACATTGCAAAAATTTATAATGACATTCCTTCCTCGTTCAAAGATTGTTCAGTTAAGCAGTTTAAAGAAAAAATGTTCGTTCATTTGTTTCATTTGCAGTGATATGTTGCAGCCTTCTACACGAATGTTAGTACATAACCTTTTTGTTTTTTAATTGTAGAGCAAGCAAATTATTTTATTAAATTCTATTAAATTGATGGCTTACATGGTTTGTAAAAAAAAATATATATATATTTCAGGGTGTTAGTGGAAGAACGGTTCTTTACTGAACTAACACCCTGGGGTTTTTTACTGTGCGAACATTTTATTTATTCTTAAATTTAAAAATTTTTGTTCTTAATTCGTATATTTTATATTAATGTTTACCTATATTAAATATTTACTTTATTACTCTATCCATGTAAAATAATTCAAATTCTGTTAGCATTCTGTAATTTTGTTGTTGTACAGTATGGAATAAATTTATATTATTATTATTATTAAACGACATTAACCGTGCAGGACTTTCAAAATGTAATTTTTTAATAATCAGATTTTACACAAAAATTACAAAAACTAGTGTTGTAACACATGCAAAATGGATCTTTTTTACTCCTATAAAACTTTCAGAGCATTTTTATCAGACTAGAATCACAGCATTACAGCATAGATGGACCAAGTGTAGAGACTAAAAAGGGAATTATGTTGAAAAATAATGTAAAAATAAATAAATACACTCCTTCCTGTGTTAGGTTGCAAAGTTTTCACTCTATCCTCGTATTTATAGTTTGAAACATAACAAAGCCGATGGTTTGCAAGATATAGAGATTATAGCAGCAAAAGGATATAATACGGTATCAACGTTTAGAAATGTCACAATATTAGATTAAAATCTTCACATCGTACAAATACATTAGACACATTGGGTGTTTGTATTACTTTCATTATTGCAAAATACATAGAAAAAGTCTTCAATAACAATGTGACAAGTTCAATCTTCAGTTTAAATGCTTCTTTTGTGTAGCTCCTTTTTTAAATTTGAACAAACAGTAATTTCACAGTATGCAGCCAAAATGTATGGCCTTTCAAATTGCAGTTCTAACCATTGGGTTGTAATTACCACATACCCCTATATGTTTTTGAAGAACTAAAGACAAAAAAACTAAAATTAGTTAATAATCGTAAAATGCAGCAAGTCAATATTCCTTTATCATTAACACTTTTGCAGTTATTTACCATTTTAGTTGCTTAGTAAACTCTAGTTAATGTGATCTTACAATTATCAAAAATTGTTTGATCTTCTAAGGCTCAAACTAGTAAATGTTAAATATCTGTTAGTAATGTCTCTACATTACAACTATACCTTATTCGTCATCGTTACAACTTGTGTCCCTACTCCATCCAACAGTGTACCCTCCTTTACCTAACAAAACAATAACATAAACAAAATTGTAAAAACTAAAAATATAATAAAACAAAAAATTAAACAGAAAAACAAAAGATTTTACCTTTTCCCCAACCTGTATACTAATGTCGGCCACCTTCTGAGTAGCCATCCCGCCATACTTCATAGCACTCTCAGACGCTTTACTAGCAACCTTCGTGGCGGTGGTGGAAAAGATGGACCAACCCTGAAAGACCACCATATGAAACATCGCAGCTTCACAGTATTCACAGCTGTCCTTACACTAGCTAGCGACGACAAGGTATTGTCAATAAATTCCTGGGACTGGCTCCGAGGCGGGGCCTCTCGTGTGTATCCGAAACCTGCATACTTTCCGCCTTGGCTCGGGGGCAGGTCACTGGAAAAATTGCTCGCTACAAGAAAAACGGGAACCGGCAGGCACTTACTCTCTTCTCGACGCGTTCTCAGCTTGAATCTTATTGAAGAATGCCTGCTTTTGGTCCTTAAATTCAGGAGAAGTGTAGCTTTGGTAGCTCGAGCTGTTCTGGTAACCGTCGGAAGAACCGTACGACTGGTACGAGTTGGTGGTGGAAGAGTAATTGTTGCTGGAATTGTAGCTATTGGAATTTATCAGGCTCCCTGAGTAGTTCTGTGCTGGGGATTTTTTCTCGTCCCAGGTTGATCCATGTGCTAGAGTTGAAATCTGCAACAGAATTTTTGTTGTTCAGGAATTACGCTATAAATTGTTGAAATTTCATTCAAAACTAGGTCCAACAAGTATCTAGTCGATATAAACATGCATTTTACCATTTATTTTTTGGTTTTCAATCCCCATAATTATTTGTGAGTACACACTATTATCAATATCTAAACAAAAGCAGGAAGCCTCTGTGTGCAGCAGTCTCACAGAGCCACCACCATACACAATCATCAACCACCATGCAGCCAGCGGTGCCACCGCCAACCACTATACATTTAAATTTCACGCTTATTTGACACTTAACTTACAGTGCGCCCACTTACCAACATATTTACATGTTGAAACCGTTAATAAAACGCTATAAGTGAGGTTATGTATGCAGATATTTATTTATTTTGCAATTTGAAAATGTATGAATTTCGTATAGTTCCGATTCAGACAGCAAAGAAGCAGGGCCGCGCCGCATATTTTGGTTGCCTGTGTGCGGATATTTTTTGTTGCCCCTAACTCTAGTAGTACTTTCAAAAGTAAAAAAAACTTAAAACTCACAAAGGAATTTCCTATATTAAAATACAGAATAAAAATATAAAATAAAATACAAAAGAAAAAAAAAGTTTATAACAAACCTTAAGAAGTTTAATACATAAATAAAATGGCTGAACTTTTAACAAAATAACAGTAAATATAGGCACAAACATATGATTAGAATAAATCTAAGTATTTACAAGAACTCAACGCGCCTGGTTTTTATTTCCGAAAACTTTTTTATAAATTCATGAAGTTGTAGTTGCTCGACATGGTCATGTTCTATTGAAATTGTAGCCATATTGACCAGTCTGGTTTGGGTCATGGTGGTTCTCAAATAATTTTTTATAATTTTGAGTTTTGAAAATGATCGTTCGTCTGATGCTACTGATACAGGCAAACTTAGTAAACTTATTAGCGCAATCGCAGTGTTAGGAAACGTAGTGCATAAACTGTTTTCTAAAATATATTCCAGTACGTTAAACGCAGTCATACTAGGTCTTAGCATATACTTCAAAACATTTATTTCTTGGTAAAGTTCTAGGGAATCAATGTCCGTTTCATTTCTACTACTGTCAGACAGTTTTAGTTGTAGGTCTTTGCAGTTATTTAAAATGGCTTCATCTTCAACTTCTTTTAAACCGTGCACATTATAAAGAAAATTAAACACGCTACTGTGTTCGTTTAGTAGGTCAAATCTATTATTTAAGGAACTTAAAGCCGTGCCTATTACAATCAAATAAAAATTAATTTTGAAATTTAATTCGGGAGTATGCACACTTTCATCTGAATGTTCATACTGAAATTGGGTTTTCTTTTTTCTTCGTCGCACAGTGAAATTATCGAGAAACTTTGGTTCTACCTCCATCTCTTCAGCTATTTGTTTTGCAGTAGGTATATATACAGTCGGAAAAACCTTCATCGCTACGTTTTGTTTGAAAAAATGTGATGAGATTATTTATTAAGTCCAAACATATTCCAAGATTTAACGTTGGCTGTTGGATCATTTTACTTACAACATTAATTTTTTACAAAATTTCATGCCAAACTGCAATACAGCAAATAAATTTAAAAGATTGAATTTTGGCTGCTAAACACTTGGCTTGATGGCGCGTAGTAGAATCTTTATTTGAATCTTCTACAATATCTAGTAATGCGTCGTGAATTTCAGGAAGTTGAAATCGCAAAGGTAAAACTGTATCAATTCTACTGTCCCACCTTGTTTGCGATATAGGCTTTAATGTTAAACTTTGTATGTGAGTTTCTAAAACTCCCCATCTTTGTGTGGACGAAGAAAAAAATACAAACAGCTCTTGAACTGTATTAAAAAAATCAACAGCTTCGAAATTGATTTTTGCAACGTCATTAACTACAAGGTTCAGATTGTGTGCTGAACAAGGCACGAGGATTGATGTTTAAAATTTTTCTCTGTAAACCGTTGTGAACCCCTCTCATATTCGCTCCATTTTCATAACCTTGACCACGCATGTTGTAAATGTTCAAATTTAGATCCTCCAATTTTGCTATAACAAATTCACTTAACTCTTCACCTGTCGAATTTGTAATAGGGCAAAAACCTAAGAAATGTTCATGGACTTCTACCTTTCTAGATGTGGTGTTTAGTTTTACGAAACGAATGATTATCGTTACCTAATTGTTCCGTGTGACTAGCATCGGGTGTGCAGTCTAATATTAAAGAAAAATATTTTGACTCTTGTACCATTCCCAAAATAGATTCTTTTATTTCATTTGACAATAAATTTAGGATTTCGTTCTGAATTTTGTCGCCCAGATAAGTGGGCATATATTTCAAACTTTTTGAAGTTTTAATTCGTCTTACGTGGGCTGACATAGTAGCATCGAATTTAGACACCATTTCAACAAGTTTTAAAAAATTCCCGTTATTGACATCAAAAAGTTTATTTGATTTTCCACGAAACGCGAGATTTTGACGAGCCAAAAATTGTATGAAGTATATAATTCGTTCTATCACGTCATACCAATGTTATAAACTTCTTGTTGAATTTTGTCTATAGTTGTTTGGGTCTTAAATGCCTTTGCTAGTTTTATTCATTTGTTGCAATTTTTAATGTGTATTGAACTTTTTTCATGCCTGGATAATATCAACGATAAATGTTGCCAGTCAGCTGAACCTTCAGTGACTAAAGTATGGCTTATGCTCTCTGTAAATAATTTACAACAAAAACAAAAAACTGAATTTTTCAATACCGAGTACAATAACCAATTTCTTTCGCATTTCTCGCCATTTGGCAATGTCCTATAATAATATACGTCAGAAAATTTGCGTCCCTTCTCATCGGCAGGATAGTTACGTTTTTTTACTTGCTTAGGTTGATTTTGTACCAAGATTTGAATAGAGTTATTTGATAAATTATCTGGCCACATACGAGGATCATCACTTATTATATCTTCGGCAAGTTCGGGTGGAAAAGGGGCTGTTACATGCTGATGAATTTCCTCTTGTCCGTCTCCTAATTCTTGCTCAGTTTTTTTACAATGTCTTCAGACGGTTGTTGCTGGGCTTTACTGGTAGATGTAGATGGCGGGAGATGTTCTTGAATTTCCTCTTCTCCCTCTTCTAACTGCTCCTCAGTTTTTTCTTCAATGTCTTCAGAGGACTCTTGCTCGGCTTTACTAGTAGATGTAGATGGTTGCGGGTGTTGTAATTTCAAATATTTTTCTAATGCCCCAGCTTGTTTTTCTACATTTTTCCGCTTTTCTAGTTGCTTTTTTCTATGTTGATAACCAGATTCTTGTTTTCTCGGCATTGTTCAGCTGCAGTAATTAAATGTCTGAAAGCATAACAAAGTAAAGAAATGAGAAAAAATTCAAAACGAATTTCAGCCCCGAATAAAAAGAATAAAAAAAATTGAAAATGATTTGATTACTTACATGTTTCGCTTTTGTCTCCGTACTATATCTATTGCAACACTCAACACAACTTGCACACTTTATCACTTGAATGCGGAAATGACAATGAACCCGAAAATGGTATTGTCTCCCTAAGAGAAATAGAACTACAAATAAATCGAATTGCTGCTGCCAAAACAGTAATAAATAATCGTTTTAAAGATTCGTAGGTGCTTAATATTTATTTACAAAGTTTTCGGGTGTGTGATCGCGTTTATCAAGATAAGACGGATAGGTTTACATAATCAACTCGGTAGGCATGGAATTTTATTTTTCACTCTTTGATAATTTTGATTAGATAGGGAGACTCAGTAATAGAAGAATAAAACATATCGAATTCCCTTCGTGTTGCCCCTAAACGGACTGTTGCCCGTGTGCGGTGCACACACCGCACACTGGGGCGGCGCGCCCCTGCAAAGAAGTGTTCATGCATTTACTCGTACCCACACAACAAAAAAACCCTAACAGTTATCTCACACTTGCGCATCGCTAACCAGTGGGGTCAGGTTGAAAATTTTAAACTGGTTAGTGACTAGTGATTTGCGAATAAGTGTCAAGTGTCAGTGTAACATAGTGCATAAGAGGAATAACACCAGAGTAATATCTAAATATAAAGGTGAACCACCAAAGCAGAAAGTAGCTCGATAACACGTGTCCCGCCTAACAAAGAGGATTAAGGAGAGAAGAAAGAATAAAGCTAAATCAGGTCAAATAGAAATAAGAGAGCGATAACGTGCGAGCGAAATTCGGAGACCGATACCAAAACGTCCTTGATACCGTGCGTTCTACAGTGAACTCGAACGTAACTGGAAAGGACCCGTCGCATGTGCAAAGCACGCAAAACTGTGTCAGGGGCGACAGACTGAGATGGAATGATCGTGTAGGATCCCTATCTCTGTTTTACACATGCAAGTAAATGGCAATTGTGTGGTTAATTTCCCATTTATTAAAATTTGTTATTATTCTTAGGAGCTTGTATCTGTGGAAAGGTTTTTAGTTTTCGAATTACTTTTGCATCAAGCAGTTCGTGTATTTTGTTGAAAGCAAA
Organism: Agriotes lineatus; assembly: GCA_940337035.1. Lineage (NCBI taxonomy): Eukaryota > Metazoa > Arthropoda > Insecta > Coleoptera > Elateridae > Agriotes > Agriotes lineatus. The sequence continues at coordinate 27,621 of CALNHX010011708.1, forward strand.
TTGCAGCAAAATAGTGCCAAAACCATCCAAGTGTTGTGTTTACAAACTGAACAATCATGGTGCTTAATTGTGTGGCTTCTGGTTGCAATAATGTACAGGATGCAAGAAAACCAATTTCATTTCATACGTAAGTTTACACAGTTTTTGAATAGCCTAAAGTCTATAAAATCTTTATTGTATGTTAAAATTTAAAATACTCATAAAATGTAGTTAACCTATAAAAGTGAAAAAAGTATATAATAAATTTTATTATTAATTAAGTATATGTTTATTTTAGTTTTCCATTCAAACAAAAGAAGAGAGAATTGGTTGCCTTCCAAGACGAGTAGGCTGTGCGGGGAACATTTTTTATCTGTGGATTACCAAATTAGGCCAGGATGTAATACTAAATTACTCAAACTTGATGCTGTGCCAAGTACTTTTTCATTTTCAAAACATCTATCCAAAAAGGCAACACCTCGCAGGAAATTAACTCGACATGATGTGAGTTATTAAAATAACCTTCTGTATTATGCCAAAAATTATTGTTTTTTTGTTATTTTTTTTAGATGGCAGATGATAGGGATAAAGAAGAACCTATGAGTATTGATTTTGGTGTTACTACACCAGACTCGATAAATTTACTATCGCCATCTGCTAGAGCAGGGCTGTCCAACATGTGGCCCGCGGACCGCATGCGGCCCGTCATGATATTTTTGCGGCCCGCGGATCTAATTCCCCCTTGAGTCCACCAGTCCTGATCCTGTCCTCTCCTATTCTACCTGAGCTCTCCGGTCTGACACGCTGAACTGTCTAATGGAGTAGACCTCCAACCCTTACCAGACCAGGCTTCAAGGGAGATGACGTGTTGTACTGTCAGCCCAAGAAGTTCAAATTTTCCGCAAGAGCAAGACCGCTAGAATTTGATTTTACCTTGATTGTTGAACTTTCTTGGGAAATCGAATCCCCGAGGCTTTAACCCTGTCTTAATACGTTGTACTGTTTTGCAGGGCTAACTGCTTAAAAGCCATTTCCGACCGCCTAATTTGTAAACGCAAATCCCGGCGCCCCCCGAGGGTAAATGTAGGAATCGCAGCCTCTACCCCGCTTGTGAGCGATTAGAGTCCTGTAGCCGCCCCTCATAAACTCACCTGCAGGGCCTCTTTTTGGTCATTAAAAGGCGAATTCCTGGACTTCGACGTTCGATTTCGCAGCCCGCAAATTCCCTATCGGGGGAATGTCAACATCATTCTCCAGCTCAAGGCGAAAAAAATTCATCTACAGGATTTGACACCGTGTTTGCTCCAAGAACGACGCCTAGCCGTCGTAAGGTACCAGGAACCTCTGCACCAGGATTTAGGCACAAACGCCCGCCCCAGGTAACTCTTGCAATCGCTAAATTCACCGGAAAATTACAGCTTAAAATCACAGCTGAGTGGAATGTCAAGTTTGCAGGAACAAAAGACCTACTCAGCCCATTCCCCGAAAAATCGGCGTGCGTACCGGCGGACTACCAATAGGGACCCGCAACACTCGCCGGTGCATTGGGTTGCAGCTCGACCCACGAAACCAGACACCGTTGCAGAAGAACATGTTAATTTTACATAATGTACAACTCAGCTAAAAACATTATATTTGTTTTGGTAATTATCTGGTGTTTTACCTAATCTAATATATATTTGAGTGAACATATTTCTCCGATTTGAGCTTAACCCGAGGGGTAAAAATTTGACGCCCAAGTAAGGGGGGTGAAACGTCACATCTCTATAAGTAAATTTACATTAATTGATGTAAATTTTTTCCTTTGTCGGTATCTCAAGAACGGAAAGGTATTAACCTAAAGTGAATATGAATTTTTTTGTTTAGAATCACTTTTAGAACATGTAATGTAACTTATAAGCTTCTTGAATAAATAAAAATTAGTATTGAAATATACACGTTTTAGATTTATTACAAATCACTCAAAGTTGCATACGACACATTTTATGATGCGGCCCTTATAACCTTCAAATTTTTTACTGTGCTAGAGGATCAAAACTGCTCAGGGACCAAGATACGCAGACTGCGGCAATAGATGATAAATTTTTCCGCTTGAAAAGACAAGTAAAAACTTTAAAACAAAAAGTCAAGAGGAGAAATTTAAAGGTGTCTACTATGAAACATCTCATTAAAGTAAATTTCAAAAGGTAGCTATAGCAATGAAAATTTGAATACTGTCCTGAAAAATTATTTTGAAGGTTAATAATAATGCTTGTGCTAAACTATTGGACTTTAAAATTCATAATGAATGTCATGTTTTCTCTTTTAAGCTAATTCTGTTTCTATGATAGCCGATAAATGTAGACTAATTGTATTTTACATAATTTATTCATGTAAATATTTGTACTATGAAATATTATTAAATACATTTGGATTTTGCAATTAATATTTTATACAGAAGCATTTATTCTTTATAATTTATTGCTAATTACAACTGCTGAAATGCTTAATAATCACTATTTCTTTATATTGCTCTTGTAAGTGTTCATAATAATGTTTACAAACAATTACCGATATTAAGTGTTTCACCATTGTTGAAATAAAAGTGTTATGAAAT
>CALNHX010011709.1:0-30189 GCA_940337035.1 Agriotes lineatus
TTTTTTTTAATTAACACGGTCAACACATCACCAAGACACACGCCTCACACAATGGTTGCTGCGCAAGCACAAAAGGCGCGCTCCAACTTTGTAACATGAATCCGGGGCAAGTTGAGCATTGTACCGCCAGAGGTAAGTGTATTAAGCACCAGCCTCTACATCGCAAGGTAAAATGAGGTTAGCGACTATACATACATACATTATAATAAGTATTACATGGTTTTTAATAAAGAATATTAATTATGCTTCGTCTTGAATGGAGCAAAGAAGTATTGCTACATATAAATACTGTATGTACACTACAATGATCTGAAGAATAATATAACATGCCGCTATAGCGATTACAATTTAATATAGTTTAGTTAAGTAGGTATTAATCAGATAAATCATTTTTCATTTATTTTCATTTCAATGTTTATGCGGTTAGATTTATACAATCATTAATTATTAATCAACGTAACCCACTGTCGTTTAGGGGACTATCCCTCTTCGTTGTATTGTTAAATTTTGAAATTAACAAATACATTTTATTTTGCCAGTTTAAATTTTAGATATTGTATATATACAGTTTACATAATAGTATATTAAAGTATGAGTGGATAACAAGGTCTTTAAAACACGCGCGAGTATTCGAGCGCGACGGCATAGCCGGAGTGCTCGAAATAGAGCAAGTGTTTTAAAGACCAGTTATCCACGAATACTTTACGCTATTTTTTATTATACCTCCAATACTGGAAATAAATTACGCACTTAAAACTTAGAAATAATTTTTGTCGTGATAAATCGAGAGGGCATAATAATACTGCTACTATAGTTACGAGAATTATTTACGTTTTTGTCGCGTCCATGTCCGTTGTTGCATTCAGTCGTTTCCTTGACAACCTTTAAAGCTCGGCGAGCTTTAATCGCCTGCTTTCGCACGCTCAGGCGTGCTTTAAACGGCGATTCTGATGCAGTTATAATAAAAAATATATAATAATATAAAATTATTGAAATTATGTCATCGGAGGGAAACGTTGACGAGAATGTCCTGAAGCTCCTTGGGAAGATCCTGAGCATCGCTTAGGAGAAAACTCTTCTTCGTCCTGGGCTTTCTGGTCTGGAAAGCTGGGGGGTCCTGAGGGTGATGACGGTATAATGTTGGTCTTGTACCGCTCGTTCCACAAATCAATTCAGCCTCTGCATCTTCCTGGCGATGATTCTCTCCATTTGCCCTTAGCTTCATTATGCTGGAGCGAAATAAAGCGCTGAAGAATATACAACGATAATCAATAATAGGACCAATAAATGTCTTGTAGGTGTGAATGACGATGGGTCCGGCCCAGCTCCATCTCAGTTTGCAAATTGCCACACACATCGACTAACGGACAATCGATGGTCTCACCGAAATACTGAATGACGACCACGAAACAACAAAAGAAGGCGTGGACGTCCATTAAAAGATGGACCAACGACATCAAACGATTAGCTGGCACGAACTGAATGCAAAGAGCTGAAAACCGCAGCAAGTGAATAGAATTGTAACAGACATATCTACAAAGATGAAGGACAAGTTAGAGGAGGCATAAATCCAACGATTGATGACATTGCTGAATATGATGATGATGATGATGAGGTGTGAATGAGGGTGCGAGGGTAACAGCTTCCATAGCTGCCTCGGACGGCTGGAGGGAATGCACTCCTTCTCTGAATAGACTCGAGGTATCTTTTCTCGGAGAGCCAGCTCAGGGTAGAAGTGAAATGGACTCCCAGATAGATGACGAAAGTTAATAGCTCTAGTCTAGATGTCCAGAGTATCAGAGTGACATTGGGGTTCAGTATGGGACTGTGGTGACGGCGATTTATGAAAAAGATGGCTTGGGTTTTGTTCGGGTTGGTTTTGATTTTCCAGTGGTGAAATCAGCGGTTGAGACACAGAAGTGAGGGGGAGAGAAGGTTGGAGGCGCGGGCAGTGGTGATGGTTTTGACCCAGATGGCGGTGTCGTATGAAAAAGTTGAATTCGGGTTGAGCGGGAAAGAAATGTCGATATAGAAGATGATGAAGAGGAGCAGACGGGCAAGAATCGAGCCTTAAGAAATCCCGGCTCTTGGGGAGAACGGTCTTGAAGTGGTACCACGGACGGTGACCTGGTGCTGGTGGAAGGTGATATAACCGTTGATGACAAGGACAAAGAGGAGATGAACATGGAAATCCACAAGTTTGGCCAGCAGTCCATCATGCCAGACGGAGTCGACAGCTCCCTCAATTTCCAGCATGATGACCGCAGTTGATAGCAAGAGTGGCGTGAGTATGGATCTGAAGCAAATTGTTGGTGTGCTTCTTTGAGCGCGAAAACCGTGTTGAAGGTCGGGGATGGCGTTGAGAGCCCTAGAAACTGTGGAAGCCTGGAAGCAAGAACCTTCTCAGAGGTTTTTCCAGAACGTTGAGACATATCCACGTTCGCTGTTTTTCAAGTCAACGGAAAGTGGCGAGAACGGAGGCACAAATTAAAGAACAACATGAGATGCTACAGCTACACCGGAAAGTTGACGTAGGGGTTCGGCGGGTGCTCCCGTTCTTCCCGGGGGTAGTGTTCTTTCCAGAGGCCAGGAAGTCGAGGACTTTCTACTCTTAGATAGGAAGGACGTTATATTAGCATTGCCAGCGATGGCGAACTTTGAGATAGTTATAGTGAGAGAAGTAGGGATCATTCGGGACTTGGTGAACCTGTTTCAAGGTGTCGCCGACGATCTTGGCCTTTTTAGGGTCCACCACAAGCTCTCCACAATGGTGGAGCGGAACTCCAGAAGAGCGTCGTTGTCCCGTGAGAGATAAACTATTGAAGTATTCTTATATATAAATGCATGTTGAGCTCACCTTCAGTATCATCTAACGGCATCGCATTTTACTGCTACCTGCCCATTCATTCTTCCTGTCGTCGTGCCGCTAAACCAAGTATCAACCTTTATTGAATCTAGCAAAAGTTTATTACGGCGTGATGGAATTTGTGGGGCTTATTATCATAAAGAAAAAGCTAGTTTTTTATAAGATTATATTTCACACACATTTTTATTTTAGATTGTAGCAAGTTGGGTTGCCTATTCGACTTTGAAAGTGACATGCCTTCTTACTGCGGATGCACATTATTTATTCTACTTATACAGCCTAGTAATATACTTCAGTAGAAGCATTAAAAAGATTTGTTTCATAACTTACCAACTTTTCTCTCAAAGCAGCGAACTTTTATTCTAGCAAAAAGTTCTATTTGTGAAAATAATAGATCATGATTCACTGGCAACCATACGGCGTGAAATTCTGTTCTCGTTGACAAGTGTCCGTTCCATTTCAGCATAGTACAAATAATCAAAATCTTATTAGTCCCGTTGTTCAGTGAGCTGTTTCCCGGCTCCTAACGAGCGCTGAAAGGATGACGAGGGCTCATTATGTCATAACACGAACTATTGTCTGGTTCCTGCAATCGCCAATGGCATTGTGTCCATTAAGGAAACGTTTGATTTTAATTAGTTATAATCGCGGACTACTCACCCGTGCGAAATATTTTCGGCTAATTAATCTTGCAACGTCGTGACGTAATGGAGACCATTATTTCTGCTTGCTGGGCAGAATGTGTGACTGACGTGGCGTTTCGAAACAATTGGCAATTTTCGCAGTATTTTTGGGTTAAGAGTGAATTCTGAATGGGAATGCCGAAGCTGGGGAATGTGGACGCAGATACCACGCAATTGCGTGAAATTGTTCCGAATTTGGGAACGCACGCGACTTTAATTGTTGTGTGCCGACCTGATTTGCGGGATATACAGAACAATTATGAATGGACAGTTCGCGTTTCGGCCGCAAAATATGCAGATTACTAAATGGATTTATGAAATGTAATTAAAAATTCGGCGCCGTCAGAAATGCAACCTGCTTTTGCAAGCCTGAAATTGATGTATGTTTCATAAAGTACAATAGCATGAGATGTTAAATGTTAAATAGGAATCTAAGGTTAGGCAACACATAATTCTTTTGCAAGGATGTTTCCAGTAGCAATGTCATAATTCGCATATTTATATATGTTGCTAGTCAGAATGACATGAATTTTTCAGAGGTAAATAAAACAAGTATTTTATTTTTTTCTTCTCCATAATATATATAAGCTGTTTCGTTAACACATCAGTTTTTCCTTTATTTTAGTGTCAATTGATGGATGAAAGATCCGCAATCTGTAATCTTATGCCCATTTTCATTTGTTTTGCAAGACTAAAATATGTTTCTTGTTTGAAATACTACAATGGCAAGAGACGGTAAATATTAAATATAATTTGATGGTTATGCAACACATACTTCATTTGCACGGAAAAACTACGCATCTGAAGCGAACACCCTACAGGCAGTAGCGAATAAAGCTTTTGGAAGGTCTTAAGCGGAACCTGATTCGGATGCCCCTCTAAAAATGTGAAATAATGATTTGTTAAGGTATTGAACTAAACAAAATAAATTTATTACATTTTTTGTTTGTATGTGAACAAACATTCATGCATACATAAATTAATTGACATAATCGTATAATAAAATTGTTTGAGTGTCCAATGGTATATTATATACCAAGCAGTGGCGGCTTGTAGAGAATCTTGATGGTGGTGCCAACCGAATATATTTAAAATGCATCTTCCATCCGCTCACAGATTCCGATTTCCCATATGGACCGATATACTGGCAAAAGTTATAATCAGTGAAAAAATTACTTACCAAAGTAGCCCAGATTACCAGTCAATAATACAAAAATGTTTATTAGTCAGTTGCACGATATACAGGCTGTTTCCTAAAAAAACGCCGCAACCCATAACTCCGTTGTTTTAAATTTTAGACCCCAACAAACTATATATATTCTTAAATGGCAAGACAAGAGCTACTTTTGACACCGCCCGTTCGTAAATATCTTTCAACTGTTTTGAGCAACGATGTTCAACTTTTTTATTTTAAATGGAACACCCTGTATATTTTTATATATTTGGATTCAGGCTGAAATTCTGCAGGCAGTAGTATGCTTCATTTGTTTTTTGGACACTTAGAAATGTTTAAAATAATTTTTTAATATTGCATGTAGACATACCATACAATTTTCAAGTGTGCCGTGGAAAACAATCAGAATGTTGAAATATTTTATCTAACACGTCCAGAAAACGGTGAAATTCTGAGGCTTGTCGCGAAATACCTCCCAATTTGATATTGAATGCGACCAATGGAGTAACTAGAAGATGTCAGTTGTGTGTTCAACAAGGTGGCGGTCAGTTTGAGCAATACTTGTAGATACGTTTTGTAGTTTTGTTTAAATTTGTTTCCAATAAAATATTTCAACATTCTGATTGTTTTCCACGGCACACTTGAAAATTTTATGATACTGTACGACTGTCTACATGCAATATTAAAAAATTATTTTAAACATTTCTAAGTGTCCAAAAACAAATGAAGCATACTACTGCATGCAGAATTTCTTCCTGAATCCAAATCGGTAAAAATATACAGGGTGTTCCATTTAAAATAAAAAAGTTGAACATCGTTGCTCAAAACAGTTGAAAGATATTTACGAACGGGCGATGTCAAAAGGTAGCTATTGTCTTGCCATTTAAGAATATATATAGTTTGTTGGGTCTAAAATTTAAAACAACGGAGTTATGGGTTGCGGCGTTTTTTAGGAAACAGCCAGTATAATAGCTAATTGTGCAAAAAGTGCTAAAAGTGGATGTTTATGCACGAGACATGGAAATTATGAAACGAAGATGAAGGCTGAGTTTCAAAACATATATGTCTCGTGCATAAACACTTTTAGCACGAGTTTGCACACAATATTTTTTCTACGGCCTTAAATTTACTGTTATTATTCCATAAATGTCGATTTAACCAAGATTTGCATTTATGACAGTTATAAATTATGTCATAGTGAAGAGATGGCCGTGACGGTGCAGGTGACTGTTTCTGCAGTCGGTAGCTGTCAAAGTTAGTTATCAAAGGTAATTATAATAGCACACATTTTACTTTATTCATTGCATAATGCTTTAGTTATTTAAAAAAAACGTTACCTCTAACGAAAGAAGTAACTGGCATTACTTTATAACTTCACTTCCTGTGCTAAAAGTAAACAGGTGATTTCATTTTTAACACGCTGATTTATAAAACGTCATTTTTAGTGAAACAAGCTAGTGCTAAAAGACCTACTTTTAGTAGAGGTCGTAGAAAAAAACCCATTGTACGATCGTTTTATTTGCAAATAAGTCAATCGCTCGTTTAGTAAAGTCTTCGATCTTATTAAGATAAGTGTTTTCTGCTAATAGCATTCCTAATGCACTTAGTCCTTCTGTTTTATTGAGTTTTTTAAAAAGGTTTGAATCCTTTTCAACATCGAAAAAACAGCGCTCCGCTTCGAATGTAGACACAGGTGTTGTTACTAACACTTTTAACAGTTTTAGAGTTTCTTGGAAAGCTTTATATATTTCCTCTAGTAAAAGTAATGATAATAGCGACATAGCTCCAGAAACATCCCGCAATTCTCCTTTACTGTAATGTACCTGCAGTTAAATTGTTTATCTATTTTTTCCAAAAAAGGATAAACTTTAATTGCTCCGCAGAGAAAATTGTCAGTAAATTTGTCACCATATTCGTTAAAATTTTCCACCAAAGCTTCTCCTTTCTTATTATTTGAGGAAGCAAGTCTACGTCGCGGCCATTTTTGGGGAAGTATTTCGTCTTCTAAACAATAGTAGAGAAATGTACAAAAACAATAAAGTACAAAGAAGAAGAAGGAATAACATTAAACAAAAAGGTTTAAAATAAAATCAAGAAAAGACGCAAATGATAAGGGAGAAGGTAAAAGAAATATGGAGAAAATACTTTCAAGAACTTGCATATGAGAAAACAGAAGTAGAAGAAAGCGAACAAGTGAAGCAAGTAGAAGGGGGAAGAACGGAAAAAGTACAATACGACGAAGTGAAACAAATAGGGAAAATAAGAAAAGGTAAAACCCCGGGCATGGACGGTATAAGTGAATAAATGATAAAATATGGAGGTGAAGAAATATATAACAGAGTACATAAAATTGTTAAAGAAATATGAGTGACAGAAGAAATGCCCGAAGAATGGATATGTGGAATAATTATCCCAATACTGAAAAAAGGAGACCGGAATTATGCACGAATTATCGAGGAATTACCTTATTGGATGTGGCATTTAAGATCTTTGCCACGGTAGTACAACAACGTCTAATGAAGCACGTATACCAGGAAATTGGACAATATCAATGCAGTTTGTACTCAGGAAGATCAACAGTGGACGCGATACACGTGATGAACCAAATCATAGAAAAAGCATACGAATATGATATAGAGCTTCACATAGTATTCGTAGATTTTAAAACTGTATTTGACCAAATTAAAAGAAAACAACTAATAGAATACATGAAGGAACTGAAGGTACCACAGAAAATAGTAAAACTAACACAAATGATACTAGATAGACCAGAAGCAACAGTGGAAGTGGGAAAAAAATCACTGAAAAGCTACAAACAAATATAGGAGTACGTCAGGGAGATGCACTATCACCAGTCTTATTTAACATAGCCCTAGAATGTATACTACGAAAATTAGGAATAACCATCTGCAGATAGTAGCATACGCGTACGATTTAGCCATCATAGCAAGAAGCAAGGAAAAATTATAGAAACCATGAAAATAATTGAAACAGAAGCTACGAAGAGAGGTCTAATAATAACCGAGACAAAAACAAAATATATGAAATGAAAAAGAGGGAGAGAAAATCGACTAACCAAGTTGAAAATGGTAAATTACGCCTTTGGAAAAGTACAAGAGTGCTGTGTGCGCGTGATGAAGGTCGCTAAAATTGAATACTTAAAATAAGAAGTAATAGCAGATGTCAGGTCGCAGGCCGAGGTTATATCGGAGCTAAATTGAATGCTGGTGCCAACATGGCTCCCATTGAAAGTTAATATATACGTATTTTTACTTTCTCGCATACGGTAGTATAGAGAAAGTATTGTAATCGTCAAAAAAATCGACTTCGAGATTTTGACGAATCTTGACGTTTTAGACCTCCTAGAGTCAGAAAAAAACCATTTTTCGAATTATGTCTGTGTGTGTTTATGTGTGTGTGTGTGTGTGTGAACACGATAATTTAAAAACGAAATAAGCTAGACCCTTGAAATTATGTACATAGTCATTATTCAAAATTTGTAGATTCCTATCAAATTTTGAGCGAAATCGGTTAACCGGAAGTGGCACTGTGCTTCGAGATATTTGAACAAAATTTTGTACATACATTTCTTATGTAGAAAAACTACCAGATATTACATTTCAGCATGATCGGTTAACCGGAAGTGCCATTTTACCTAAACAGGAGCGGTATCCATTCAAGTAAAGTACCAGTTTGCTTCAAGGTATTTGCCAGAAAGTCTAGGGGAGCACACTCCCGATTTTTTGATTGCGTCTTGCCGCTGGCCCCCGTTGCAGTCAATAAACTGCCGAAAAGCTGAGGAGACACTTCGATCAGGCTCCCATGATTCCGGAGAACAAACAGAAGTTGCTACAGTTCATATTGATGAAATAAAAATTACTTCTTACTTTATTTAATTTTAAAATGAGAAGAATGATAAGTATAAAACATTTATTTATTTACTAGCAACATTTTCGTCATAGATACAAAATATGAAAAGCTACTCATAACTCCTGGGAATTTTTCATACTATTTCTCCCTCAAACTCATGGTAACCATGCAAATATAGGCAACGTCTTAGCAACCATACATTGAGGCAATTCTTGATGTTACTTGCATATTTTAATTTTAAATGTCATACTATGTTTACTAATATGCTAGTAAATAATAGTATATTATGTTGCTAGGAGTAGAAAGTGCATTTTTTGTGATGAGCACAGGAGGTTGTGGCCTCGGCTAGCGCCTCGGCCGAGTAAACTGGGCGAAGCACAAGAAAGAGCTTTCTGCTCCGAGTAACATATACTATTTTTTCTTCAAGCGCTGTCTGACGAAAAATGCACAGTGCTTTAACTTTTTTATTTTTATAGTGAATGATACAACAAATGAAATTATTAAATGAAATACTATTTATTTATTACTGTAATTGAAAGTACAATTAGTTCTAGAACTATTTTGTATATTTAAACCACCACTAGCGGTCCCAGTGTCAATATTCATAGCTTTATTGGTGTGGTCCAAAATTGTATTATTAGTATGCATTGTAGACACATTAGTTAAATCAATATTTTCTATATTTGTGACTGTCTGAGGTATTTCAAATTATGCAGAAATACTAGGTTCATTGTAGTCCAATGGGGTAAGAATTTTCATTGCCGTTTGCCTTTTATTCGTTATAGATTCATCTATATTGAAATGGTCTTTAGCCCGGTACACAACTCTGCTTGCAGAATCAATAATTAAAGCAAGTCAATAAAGCCCATAGCTGGGGGTAAGCAGGCATCTGCAAGAAGTCACATTAGAAATTTTAATTTATGATTACATCGGTCAAGCATTGCCGATATTAAATGAAATTACTTTAGAATAAATGGCAATAAGGCAGAGCTCAAATCGTAAATTAGATTCATAGTTTTATCAATTAACGTAAATTAAGAGGTTAGTGCAATGTAAAGCCAATAAATAATTCAACAAATCTATCACCAAAGGGATTTATTACATGCAGGTTAATTAAATTTGCATATCAGTTTAATTAAATAAGTACAGTTCCATGAACTTTTTAAATAAAGGTAAAAAGAACAGAATGTTCAATACAGTGCAAAAAGAGCACAATACTAGATCGAATAAGGCTAGAAGAAAAGAGAGCAGTGATATTGAAGATTGGTGAAATTCAGACAGGTTTTTATAAAACTGCAAGAAAATAACGCTACAGGAAATGGACAAGATTTGTGTTTACAAAAATAAGTCAGTGTAATAACAGAAGTGAACAGACAATTAAAATAAAACTTTGTGAGTGGCGCTAGAACTTAGATAAATTGCAAACATCAACAAACAATAATTTAGAAAGTAAGATTATGTACAGTTTTATAAATTAAGTTGTAAATTTAGATTATAAGTAATTGCATTGTATTCAGTTAACATCCGTTTTTTTATGTAGCCAGATAGGCAATTGTTGTTAACGATAAAAAGAAGAAACAATTGAAATAAATTAATTCCAGACAAGCCAATTTGTGTCTCCAGTTTATTTAACTTTTAAACCATTTACCATAAAAATAAATAATAAAGATTATACCTGCGTGATCAGCAGTTTACAGTGCACATGTGAGAATGTGGGTGTAAAAATCCATCACATAAAAAAAATTCTCCGGTGACCGCTTCCGACAAGATCGGCAGCCCAGATCCAGTTTACGAGCACAAGTTGCGGGCTTCCAGCCAAGTTCCAGAGCCTGAGAGAGGGTGTCAGCAGTTCCGCCCGGTGGGTACGAGGCCAGCACAGCAGTTGCAGCATCCCGGGGGTTCAGCATCCAGCCGCAAGCATCAGGAGAAGCTGTCCGAGGAAGTTGCCCCAGCCTAAGAAAGGTCAGGTTAGTGGTGCCAAGCGTATAAGCGTGCTAGAGCTACGAAATTTACCATGAGGAACGAGCCCTATTAGAGGAAGCCGATCCCAGAATTACAATACGTCAAAATAGAGCAGGCTCGTAGGGCAAATTTCACGTCTAGTCACTTTCGTTTTGCAACTTGATACATAAATAGATATTTTACACTCCCGGGTCACAAATTCCAAAGAAATCTTATTTTGACAACAGGGTAACAATGTGCGGTCAATGTGACAATCCAGCTTGAGGTAGCGACGTGGTTAAGTGTGATTAGGGGGTTAGTGTAAACTAGCATCTCAGGAGAAAACTATCATAGAAATTATGTCATCTCACAGAAAATACATGAACTGTATCTACATAACGAATTATCAAACATAGTTCACATTTGTGACACATATGTTGGCAGCACTTTTCATAATATTTTTGATGACTGAAGTCGCCAGTGTGACAGTTGAATGTTACTGTTTGGAAGTGTGTTATATCTTAAATATATCTTACAGTAAATGTTTTGTAATATTTACAAGGTTTTTTTAAGTTTATAGCTTTGTTCTTAATAAAGATGTTTTAAAAAAGTAACATTTATTAAATGTTAAAAACTGCGGAGATTTACGCTTGACACAAACTAAGATGAATATCAACTTAGTAAGGATTTGATATATGGATTTACACGTGTCCCATTTGGGAGTCAAGTGCGAACATAAACATAATAAGAAAAAAAATTATACTAAAATGCAAGTGATGCAATTTTTTCCCCAGAATATCTTACAAGACAAGACCATTAGTATAGTTAGCAATTAGAAATTTAATAGTACTAATATTTACAATGGTATGAATTGTCTAAGTAATCTCCTTAGAACATTCTGCATTCGAAACTATTGATTGAAATAACATTGGGATGGAACTGTTTAGTAGCCAGAAGCTTTGACTTGGGATTACAGTAACAAAAACGAATCAGTTCGGGCCTCACGTGACTTGAAATTATATAGTTTTAGTTCATTGCATACTGTGATTTTATACAGAGTGTATGTGAGACAGTTGTTTCGTAAAGATTTTGTATTTTCTTTGTGATTTTTACAACTCTTGTATTTGCAACTCAGTGACCATATATTTATGCTTTTTTGGCTAAAATGCACCTTGGAACAAAAGCGTCCTTGCAGTGTATTGCTTTTGATATGCTTTTGTCTCAGCTGTAATGGAACCTCTTAGTGCAGGTAAATAATTTTTCATGATGAAGAGGTCTCTTAGTACTCAAGAACTACAAAAACTAGCAGATATTTCCGACGTCAAAGAGGATGGTCCATACCATGACAGCAATGATAGCAGAGACTTGTATTATGTCGCCAGCACAAAACAAACATGACAAAACTACTTCGAATGTGAATTTGCAATCTTTAGAAGGTTGAAATGCTTCTGAAGATATAGGCGAATATCAGAACGAACATGAACCTAAAGACGAGCATGAACATGAGCTACGTGAAGACGGTTGCCAAACGTGGTGATTCTGAGAACCACCACGAAGCAGATGGTGAAATAGGAAATACATCCGAAAAGGAAGTAACGCCATTTGATTAGACTGAAGGATCGGGCAGCTTCACTACAAAGAAGCTCCTACCTTCTGAATTCCCATGGTGAACCTAAATAGAGGTTCGAAAGCAAGCTATTTCATTGTCTACAACTTGTACACAGAAGTAACAAAACGCAAAAATGTGCCTTATATTCAATTTGCAATCAAAGTAGCTCCCTCAAGCTACTTACAACCAGTCTAGGATCCGATTATCTCCCGCGAGAAAAAAATGGCCGAAAACATTGCAATGCAAAAAGTGATCAGTACCACTTGTTTTCACTGTTTTATGCCATATAACGCCTAATGAGTGACGTAGCGCATTTGGTCACGTAACTCATTGTTATTTTAAGTTAAGTACACATGCAAAGTACGTTTCACACAGTACCAAGTACGATCGAGATTCTTTCAACACCAACCGGGAAAATGTGGGGTTATGTTTTGGCAAAACCAAGCTAAAATACACTTGGAGATCCCATTTTAGCCACACAAAGGGCCATCAATCATATAGGACCATATGTTAACATTAGTGGGCACAAAATAAAACCTTTTGAACACGTTTATGTGAGATGTATAAGTACACTCAGTTCACAAGCGAAGCACATGGGACTGTGTTGTGCGGTGGAACTGCTTGCGGAACTGGTATGAGGTTGGATGGAAGCTGAGGTCACTGGCAGCACAAAATTGGGGCCGTTACTGCAGAATTCAACGGCTGCAGTTAAATGGCAGGTGTGAGTTTCAAAATTGGGTGCCTGCAAGCAGAGAAAATTCAATATTGTGTACATTAAAGCTATGCACTTATGTACCAGTGAAATTAAAGCTATTACGAACCAAATTATTGCACTAAATATGCCCCAAAGTCGGTGCAGTCTATAAAACAGGCACATACCTACTTATGGAAGATGTTGTTGGATATATTGCGGCCTTCATCTACTGGCAGAGCTGTGGGTCTTCTCGATTTCGTGCGAGTGTGCAAGATGGAAAAGTCATGTCAGTCAATGTGCGCAGATCTTCGTTAACAAAATTTCCCTCTTGTAGATAACGTTCACACACTTGCAATAGACATCAGATCTGGGTTTTGTGTGGGACGAAGCCCGACCCATACTAAAAACGTTTCGACATAACATCAGCTCGGACCATGTCAAATACGGGAAATTTGTGCACTGATATGCGCTAAAGACAGTGGTATAATTAGTTTTGCGTTTAGGTGTAAGGCTTTTGTATAATTAGCATAACCATTTTTGTATTTTGCGATTGTTTTTTTTTCCAACGGTTCAGATTAATAATTTACCTTTTGTTTTTCGGTGGGTAAACAAGAAAGAGCGCTGAGATCCCAGACTTCATGATTCACTTTTTATTTATTGCAAGAAAGTCAGTATTTTACATTTATAAATGCACCTGGTATGAGCAGTAGCAAGTATAATTTGAGTAAGAGAGGTTGGCATGAGATAATAAAAATTTCAGAAGGGGTACGTTCAGAGGTTTTGTCATGTTTGGAATAGAAAATGCAGCTTTAATTTTGTAGCTGACGGAGTTGAGTTGAGTAACGTCAAACAATGATATGAATTTTAAAACAATACAAGATGATTTGTAAAGTACAGAAATTATATGAGCTTTATAAGTATTAAAAGCAAAGAGCAATAAGGCAACCTATCGGAAGACAGACAGTTGATAAAGAGCTAAATAAACTCATGTGATAAGTGCAATTATTAAAACCGAGTGAATTAAAAGTCTGCAAGGTGCTACGTGAAGCATTTCAAAGAAAAAAACATGTTAGTAGTAGTGCAAGAACATTTTATCAATACTATAGTCCATAAATGAAGATGTAAATCAATCCTTTTTTCTTATAAACAAATGTAAATCATTATTTCTAGGAAACAAAAATGTCAATTGTTTAACAAGAAGAGATCAAATAGGAGCGTGTAACAGTGAGGTTGGTTGCTAGATGAGCTCCCAGTGTGTTTGAAATTAATAATAAAGAATTTACTTCTCAAGCCGAATTTGTGTTTATGATATTGATCTGTGTGTCGTCCATCTCCTTGGCAAATTTTAAAAGTGATAGCAGTGCCCCGAAAAGAAAAATAGCCAGCTGCAGGAATCGTCCAAGTGCGATCTACTTTGGGGCCCCTTTTCCGAGTAACAGACACTTCGGACAGCCAGAACGTGGTGTGCTATGTTAGAGAAGATCGTCAGGAGCGGCTGGATATCGAAATTTGGACCAACAAGCCGTCACCAAGGGTGTTATTGCCGTGACGTCACTTCATTGTGCGAGCCAGCAACGGAGAACCAGTTCAGAAGGTGAATTTCACAGGAAGCAGTTGCCATAGCCCCGTAGTATTTGGGGTTTCTGCAAGTTTTGACATTTACCGAGGGGTTGACCGTGATTCCAGTGGCCCAGCTCCGTCCAGATTCGAATAATCGAGGTGGCGTCCCTTGGTCTTGTAGTTTGGAGCCGTTTTTGCAGTTTGCCGGAAATAAGACAATTGAATACCAGAGCGTCTATTTGCGTCATCCGAAACAAAATAGGTTAGTCGAAAGCGACGTCACATATTTAGCAGCGTTTACCTGATGTGGTCTTGCCTTTGTCGATGTTATTACTTCAATTTACGCTAAATTTCGAGGACGAACAAAGTACTTTGTGTACACAAAATTTTAAGGTTAGAGACCTGCCAAATACAAGGTCATGCATTTGCCATACTGGTTAATTTATTATACAACAAAGCATTTGTAATACAAGCTGTTGAACCTACCCTGAGAAAAGGGTTTATTTCATATTTTACCGGAACTAAGCCCTATTTGATTGCAAATAAATGAAGAGAGCAATAAACCATTTATTAATCAAATAATTATTGCAAAATTTTAATTGGCCCTGAGTTTGACATAAAAATTCTTAATTAAACTATTTAATTTATTAAATTGTGGTGAATTGTTCTGATTAATGATATTTTATTTACTATTGCCTTTTTATTAGGTAAGGGGGTCATTACAGTATAGTAGGACTAGGTAACACTTGTCTTTGGTCGTATTATATTTAACCCCTACTCTCAACACCTGTAGATATTTGTTATCAAGGAGACAAAACAATATTTAAAATACATTTTCACTTTTTTTAGTATGAACAAAATATCAATTTCATCTAAGTGGTAAGAATATATAAATTACTTTGCTAAAATTTTATTCAGTGAGGTTATAACGAAGCACAAAATAGACAGTGACAGTTATTCTATGTGCGAACTTGTCGTTTACATTAAATATTACGTGGTTGATAATAATCTACTAAAAGACACAAAATCATAACAGTGAAACTATCTCAAAGGTAAATGTAAAGTTTTAGTAAGTTTCATTTTGAAACCTGATTATAGGAAAAGTGGTTTCTTAAATATATTACTATGACACACCTTTTAGATGCCAAGCATGTATTACGTTAGATAATCAACCATTAATTATGTTATAGCTTACCAAGTAAACTATGCCTTGACTCTTTGAATTAATTAAATATCACAATGATATTTACTTTTTGTCGAGAACTCTTATTTTTCAGGGCTGGGTTCATCAAATCTAGTCTGCTACTTTTTGAAGCATTAAAAATTTTTAACCTTAAATTATCTGACTATCAATGACGTTAAATGTCAAACTTGACTTTCAAATTAATTCAACAAGGTGTACTGACAAATGTATCTCACATTGACATTTACTACCATTCAAATACGTTATGCAATGATTAACCTCAGTTTATGTCACTTGCTTTCAAAATTGATAGTTTTTCAACATTTATTTATTAACTTATCTTAACAAACCTATATTAGTTGCTTATGTCCTCACCAAAAACAACACTCACCACTGTATTCCGTCTCGAACAAACCACAGCATTCGGCAACAGCAAACCCCTTTTTTGACCTGTCAACTAACGTCGGCTGTCCTGACTCGTTCTAGATATCACTGTTCCTCCTAGCTGCTACTGCTTTTTCTGGATACAACAATCACAGCTATTACTCCTCCTGGATGTCTTCACCACAGATCCAAGCCCTGTCAATATGCTACCAGCTCCGTCAAAACCAAACAACTACCCGGCCCCTTTCTTCCGTCCTGGTCTCTGCTGTAAGTTCCTGATCCTCCTAGCTGCTACTGCTCTTTCTGGATACAACCATCACAGCTATCAGTAACCCCTAGATATCCTTGTCACACGATCTGTTGTCCTGGTAAGTTTGTCTCCTTTGATTGATTCCAATTATAACTTTGTCCCATTTATTTTCAGATACTCAGACGTCTCAAGCACCATGCACCAAGTATCCAAATCAATTAATAAATTACCTCTTCTTATATGTCGCTTGTACCAATAAATCCAATCTCCAAACTATTATTATTTCTTGTATTCCAATATTCAAACAACTGTATTAATAACTTCTCATTCACCACTTCATATTACCATATCAAATTATATAAAAATCAAGCAGAAATTCGTTTTATTTTCAATATTGCTTTAGCCAAATTTTACATTACATCTGTTTACTTGAGTTCTATTTACGTAACTGTTTTAAACAAATTTTTATATCTAATAGTAACGATTATTTATGCACACTATTTTAGTTATTTTTTTAATAATACTAATACAAAATTTGCTTAACAAACACAATTGTCAATGTAACCTTGGTTTGATTTTATTATATCCAACTATTAATTTCAATAAATTCAAATTAGCCTACCAGTATTTAATGAATCACAATGAATAACGCAACAAGAGCTCTGTTTCTATTACTTTCACTATTGAAATCTAAAATTTTATATCCATTAAGATTTAATTATTGTAACTGTTCAAATTTATTAGTTCATTTTTTTTTATATTTCTTTAATATGATTAAGCTTCCTGCATCATGTATCATAACAATATATACTCTTAAACAATAATTTGTTAGCGTTTTCGTATTTACTTTACAATAAAATATGCAAGTTTAGCCTCTCGCAGTTGGTTTTATTTACGTTGGAAGAGCCAGGAAGCGAAATTTATTAGACTCACAAAAAGCATCTCAATTAAAGAGTAATTTTGCGAGAGTAAACTCGACAACGTTTACTTTGATAAATTCATAACTCAAAGAGTCAGAATGAATAATATGTGCGAGATTGGCAGCAACTTACTAAACATTAGAGGGTTTGTTGTATTATAATAAGAAGATATAACAAGAACCACATTATGTAGTTTGTATGTGGATAATAGTTTCATAATTGAGGCTAGAGTTGCAAGAATAACGAGCTTAAATAGTAATATACATACAAAGTGATTACAAAAGTACTACATATAGTTGAATTTGGATTTTTTGCATGTAAATGTTTATGTTCTAGAACTAGCCAGAGCTGCCACTTTTAAGTATTGACAGCACTGGCTAGTTTGAAGACGATAAAGAATAAAGCAAAACATACAAATTTTGCATGTTAACTTTAAAGCCAACTATATGTAGTTCTTTTTCATCACTCTATATATTGCTGTGGTCTAATAAAATAATGTAAATGTAATTGTAAATGTTCTTCTCAGGGTTTTATTAAAATGGGTCTCTAAATCATACCTTTTGCCCACAGCTTGACTATGCAATCGTAATAACTTTTATTATTAGACTTTTATCTCTCTGGGTTACTGTTAAATGTTATTAGGACACAAACAATAAAAAAATCTATAATACATAATATGAGACAATTTTTTATTAAAAATATATCTGAATTATCATATTTTTATAACCTTTGTTTATAAAACTTGTAAAACAATTAATTGTATTCAAATCAATTTTTGATTAATTATACTGTATGTTTACAATGGTAATTGATCTAATTTGTTGTTCAATTGAATTAGATTTTTATATTTGTAAGTAACAGATAAATCTTTCTTATTACTGCTTTCCTTTTATATTTGTTCTGTTTTTAATTGAAGTTTAATACCCTTACTTGGCAATCTTCTGTCTTCGAGCTCTTTTATTTTCTGTGTTTGTACTTGATCTTTGGGACAGCTATCCTTCTCGTGGTTGGCAGAAATTCCTTTTGTAGTATAAGTTTATGCACTCATTAGTTTTTTCCAATGGCGCACATAATTCTTTCGTAGATCACTATTTATGCGTATGACATTATGTGTATTATTAATTAAAATTGACCATTAAATTCAGTTTTAACTTGGACTTGTCAATCTAATACGAATAAACTGCAAATACCGTTGTATCATATCAATGTTTTATATATGGTGGATATAACGAATATTAAACTTAACAATTAAATAACATGAAGATGCTATTATTAAAACAATTTAATAACCATTACTCATGTGAAGAATTGTTGTTACTACTTGTAATGGTTAACTCTATGGGTATTTGCCTTTGAAGTCTTCCTGTGGGTGAAGGGGTGTCGAGATGATGGATGATTGCAGTGGAGCACTTATTAATTCTTTAACAAATTTAAGTTCGCTGTGTAGTTGCTTGTTTCGTACAAACCATTTAGCATTGCAAATAATACGTAGGGTGCGGTTTTGCATTGTATGAATTTTACACATGTGTTGTAACGAAATGGATTTTTGTCAACTGCAAAATTGTACTCCCTGGTGTGATTATTACTTAAAATGCTCACAGGTAGCTCTGGCCAAGGTTTGTAGATCACTGGAGTGATAAAACTTGAGTCCATATTTACAAGGTTTCTTATTACACTTATTATACAACCAGAAAACTGTCGGTTTCTAACTTAAATATATGGATTTACGCTTGAAAATTAAGTAAAAGAATATTTCTGGGGTGGTCTGTAATGCCTGTGGAAGCTGCAACCGTTGAAGGCCTGGTAGACCTTCCAGCAGCGGCCGCGGTGAATTCAAGCGCTGCCTTTAGTTCGCTGGTAAACGCCGCACGCTAGAATCAGATGTTTTATAGCAGCACATCCAATTAATAACGTCCAAGGTGTATAAATCTACATGTCTTCAGGTACTCGTTGATGGTTTCGGTCTGCAGGCCGGATAAATAAAATTTGTAACGAGTTTTTTGCTCGAAGTGTCAAAGCCGCTTTCGGGCTTTGTGTTTTAGCAATAAAGTAGTAGCGCTTCTACGGTGGTTAATTCGACTCGACTTCTTCCGCTAGTAGATAGCACCCCCGGTGACCTTGCAGCTAACACCTGGACCGCCGAATTATGAATTCGAGCGGCGGGCTCTCTATAAGGACTCGGTTTTAACCTAGTCCTGTGAGATTTAGCAGTCATGTTCTCTGAAGAGATGCTACTAACTGAAAGCCTGTGATCCTTGGTAGCAATGGCGGTTCGTGATAATCGTATTTAGGGGCTCTTAATTTTTAACAATAACTAAGCAAAAAATAATAATTAATGACTCATGTACATTCCGCCGATGTTTTAATCTAAATATAAACATTATTTTTAATTTTAATAATCCGAAACAAAATGTCATATGCTCAGAACAAAAAGGATTCAAACACAACACAAAATGTATATAAGTGTTAAAAAGGAAATACAATAACAATGAATTTAATAATAGAAAACGAAACAGAGCATGTAATGCATCACATGCACAAATCCATTTGCTTTTCTTGTAAATGTCTACAGAAAACTGTCTTGTAAATTGCTAGTTCCATCTTTATTTTGCAGGTTGCAATTTAATGCCGGTGTAAGAAGCTCAGGTTTTTTTTCGGTTTTTACCTTATTAGCTAACGGTAGGCTTTTAAAATAAATATTTATAATATTATTTAATTATGCTATTCTCCACCACTGTTTGTATAAACTTTATGAAACAACACTCAAGATAAACACACACGCTGCAACTGCAACTGATAATACGTCCAAATACGGTCTACAAGGATCCAAGAACGCCCTTGCTGCATTAGAATTTATTACCAATGTCAAAACTTGCACAACATTTCTAATATGACAGCCCACCAGTTTACAGCGGTCTCGGGTGTAACATCAGTAGCATTCGCGTTACATTGAAACTGCTATATCGCCGATTCTGCAGCGACAGCGTTTTATCCCGTAATTCCCGTAAGTTTGGAATACATTTCAGAGCAATTTTTAGCAACTGCCATGTGCTGGGTTCATATGAGACGAGCGAGTGTGTTGACACATAACTCATGCTATGTGTTAACATAGTTCCTGCGTATTGTTTTACATATTTTAAGCGGCATCAAATAGCGATCTCCGGATCTCATTACTTAAACCTTTTTAGTGGTTTGCACCACTAGAACTGTTGTGTTGTTTGTTATTAGTAGCTTCAGCGTACTTATGCGAACGTTTTGTCCGTCCGTCTGTGTGTCCGTGTGTCCGTGTGTCTGTCTGGATCGCCTGTAACTTTCGAACGGCTACAGATATCGAAATTTTGAAAGGGGGCAAAGTTGTTGCTAAGGTCCCGAGCACCTTCATGCGCTATTTGGTTTTGGCGAAAGGTCAACCTGTTTTCGCAGTGCTGATGCTACTCTTTAGACCTGTACTTGAGCAGTTTATTGTGGAATTAAGTCATAACGGTCTGCACTTACTAATTGTTGCTTATTAAGTATTATTTTTCTTAGAATTTCATTGGTAACTATTGGTAACTTATTCTTTTCAGGCTTAAATAATTACCACTTTTAATGTTCTAATGAGACTTTTTACAATCGGATAGCAGATGCCAGGGTTCAGTCTGGTTAACTCAAATATATAATCAAGTACACATCAAATAAAGCGATTTATTTTATATACCTATTTACAGTTTAAAATAATAACTAAAATATTCCATGTACTTTAAAATAAAAGATCTGGATTTTAACGCCTTTCCTGGGCAGGTTAGCGCCTACTGGGTTAGGCAACCCACGATACTTCTCCAGTCGTACTAACTCGGCCATAGGACGAGGGAGATCGTAGTTGGGCAAAGCGTCCTCTACCCGGCTAAACTGGAAACAGAGAAACTAGGTTAAGTTTGTTTACATTTATCATGGGCATTAAATAAGGTTATATTTTCTTTTATTTTGGGGGTGTTCTGATTGAACTTGATTTAGGTCGTAATCCCGTTGCGTCGAAGCTATTCTGCAGTGCCCGTAAAATCTCGCGTGACAAGTGGAAAGACGGCAGAATTAAATATTATCTGTGCCGGCTAATGACTGACTACCAAACCAAATTTACGTTTTTAAAGCTTTTACTTAAATTCAAGGGTCTTCTAGATAGTAACTGGGAGCTGGTTAGTTACGTTATGCAAGGTGAGTAAAATCCCTTTAATCTACATGAATTACTCCTGGTACAACGTTAACCTCGCAATTTTCGGCTTAGATCTCGGGAAGTTTATACGCTGAGAATTGGGGTACTGCGGAGGGCTTAGGAAATCTGCAGAACGAGATTTCTCTAGGCGAGTGAAGCTCTGAATCTTTACGGGTACATCAACTACGGGGGTTTCGTTGTGGGCACCTAACCTCACAAATGTTTTAAATTTATGTAAAGACCTGGGGGCCTCGCTTTTTAATTGAATTGCGTGAATGTCTTCGGGAAACGGTTTTAAGGAGGCCTAAAACTCTTAACAGGCGTATAAAATTAACGAACCACGTACGAGTTTTAGACAACGTCGAATTCGAAGGGAAAAAGTATCCAAACCCCAGACAGGCGTATAAAATCAACGAGCCACGTCTGAGTTTTAGACAACGTCGGATTCGAAGTGAAAACGTATCCAAATCCCAGACAGGCGTATGAAATCAACGGACCACGTTTGGGTTATAGGTAAGATAGCTTTTGAATCGGATCGGCGGAGACCACAGGCATTTAAATCAATGAGCCACTTTGATCTCCAACAGGAATTGGGGAATTTCTGAGAAAGATTGGTTCGAAGAGTTAAAGTCAAAAGGTCCTTCGGACGGGATCAGGGTTTGGGCCCCAGGGGGCCCCAGGCAGGAAGCTGGTTCGGATCACTGGACGCAAGTCCTAGTCACAGCGTACGCTACCTGTATTTATACATTACCTAACGCAGTAATCTGTGCAGGATTTTAGGCAGGGATGCGCTGAACGACGACGGCTCGTGACCCCGCGCACCTCGATTGTTTCTTCGTGCCTCGGCGATGCTTTCAGATAATTTGTGACGAAGTTTTGGCGGCGGTCAAATTCGAGCGTATTCCAATGCGTAAAAATACGATTTCGGCCGGCGCTAACGTCACAAAGTTCAGTAAGATACAACCGTTTGTGGAAAACAACATTCCTTTTATTACTTTAGTACACACGAACAAAATACAACATATACAAATTCGTTAAAACTAATTTAAAATACAAATACGAATTGTAAGTAGCCTGGTTTTCGATAGTAAATTATTTATTAATAATAGACCTCAGAGACCTTGGTGCTCGACTCTGTAAAATGCGTAAAGTCGGAATATGGAGTGAAGTGAAGTAATCTCAAAAACTAAGCAACTTGCGCTTATACAGGGTGTTTCAGAAAAACTGTTCCTAATTCTCAGGATTGAGAGAGGGCATGTTATTCAACACTTTTTAATAATAAACAAATGTTCGGAAATACTTCCGTTTCGAGATAATATGACATTAAGGAATTGAGTACTTGAAATAATCTCAATGTGGAAAGTAACGCATGCATGCAAAATAGCTGCAGATAGTGAACCTTATCCATGGCAACACGGCTGGAGTTACTTGAAGATGTGCCACTTAATATTCGTAGAGACTTGGTCTTTCAACATGATGGTGCACCAGCGCATTTCGGTTTAAATGTTCGAGATTATTTAAATGCACAATTTCGAAACCGATTGATTGGGAGACAAGGTCCTATTCTTTGGCCTGCACGTTCACCAGATATGACTCCAATTGATTTTTGTATTTGGGGTAATATTAAATCACTCATCTATGCGACACCTGTGGACACAGTAGAGGAGTTAGTGGCTCGAATTATTCTTGCTTTTGATGACATTCGTGATTGTCCGCAGATATTTCGAAGAATTCGTCGGTCAATCACACATCGTTATACCTTGTGTGTCGACAATGGCGGCCATAATTTTGAACAATTCTTATAATTTTTGTGTAATACCATTTTTAAATATTAATAAAAATTGCAACCGCTGGAAATCAATAAAATCGTTACTTTTCACATTGAGATTATTTCAAGTACTCAATTCGTTAATGTATTATCTCGAAACGGAAGTATTTCCGAACACTAGTTTATCATTAAAAAGTGTTGAATAACATGCCCTCTCTCAATTCTGAGAATTAGGAACAGTTATTCTGAAACACCCTGTATAAGGTGCGCCTGAATGGAAAGGATATTCCCTATCCGTTTGATTACAATAGGATTGTCCAGCTAAGCTCCTTTTGCTCTATTGTAGCACAAGAGGTTGAAATAACTTTCGTGGAAAAGGACTTTCCCTTTGCGAGCGTTTACGACTGTGTTGTCCACCCGGGTTCACTTTCCCTTTTCGCCTGGTCTATTGTTAGTTGGAGTAAAAGCGTATTTATGCAACTCTTCTTTTTTGTTGGCCGATATCCCTGCGTTTGCGACGTAACTCCGGCTGTACCAGTAATTGCATCGTGACGTTTAGACAGGTTAGTTTTGATTGTTCAACTCGACGACACAAATCACATTTGACATTACAGATCTTTATTACTGCAGCCGTACAATTAACTCTTTCACTAGACATCGCGAATTTCACTTTTAATAGCTCGTTTAGTCACGCACTGTACAATTACATTTTAGTGTATGGCCTTCTCTTGCACGAAAGACGTTTTCAGGCCATTCATCACCGCTACGCTACACCTTGTAATATTATAACGGCAGGATAGATGGTAATATATGTTTTCAATTATAGAATATTTACTTTTTTTCTAATGACAGATATGTTGTTCGACGGCTGGGAGCCTCGAGCCACTGAGCCCCTAAGGAGCAGCTGCCACTGCTTGGTACTAAATGTTCTCGTATAAGAGACACTGTTACTGAAAGTATGTGATCCTTAACAGTAAGTAGTGTAATCGTGTAAGAGACGCTGTTACTGAAACCCTGTAAGCCTCAGCAGTAACATTTTCGGGTGAGTCTGTAAGATTTTAACATTCCGAACGTGTT
Organism: Agriotes lineatus; assembly: GCA_940337035.1. Lineage (NCBI taxonomy): Eukaryota > Metazoa > Arthropoda > Insecta > Coleoptera > Elateridae > Agriotes > Agriotes lineatus. The sequence continues at coordinate 24,169 of CALNHX010011709.1, forward strand.
CGATGCAGTTTAAGTAAAGTATAGGTAGTTTTAATCAAAAAGCAAAAACAGAAATCATATGTAAATGATTTTCGAGTTGCCTTGTCGTATAGGTATACAGCAGAATATATATTCTTTAATAATTAGGTTCGCTTACTTTTAATAAATTTTTAAAAAATGTTTCGCTTTGAACGATACACCAAATCAAGATCAATTCCCGCATTAATATGTTTTAGCTATTAAGAGATCTGGTTGATGTTAGGTACTGATATACTATAACTAATTTAATTTTTATAAAAAATATAATACCTACAGCAATTTATTCCATTTGATGGAAACTTATTGTTTTTCACTAGCTTTAAGGTTTGTTATTACGTCAAAAGTCTTAATCAATTTCCAACTATTGTTATATTAACACACACTTTATTATATGACAGTTTAATTCAAGAAATATGACAATTATCTTTTGTTTCAGTGGAAAGAATCATTTAAATAAAACTTAAAGAAATATTTGTGATGTTATACTTGTATTTAACGATATTAATTAATCAATATATGATAAGAATTTTGAAATCTATAGATACATAATGAAATGAAGAAAATATATAGTATGGCATTTAGTTTTCTTTTTTTAAATCTCTTAATTTCCCCTTCAGATTCTTTTTATGTTGTATAAGAAATCAATAAAGCAATGCTACAAATATATGTAACTTTCATATTTAAACCGAGAAACTGAATTTGCACTAAATTTAAATAAGACTTTGTTGTAAGCTAATCTTAATGATAGGCAACCAAACAATCACAGCCACGAAGGGGCCGCATAAAAGCCACTACTTCTGTTTTCTGCTGTAAACAAGATTGAACGGATGATATGAATTTCATTCTAGAATTTAACAAACTATTAATTTGCAATATAATCAAGCTTAGGCGACTAGTTTCATAATTATTTAATAGTTCCGCGATTTGATAATGTGCAATTTATTTTGTTGCTATTTTAGTTAGGTACTGCACGAGTTTTTATTTTCTGTATGTGGGCGCTGAAGGCGTAAAATCGGTTCAATAAATTAATTACGAAAGCCTTCTTTGTACTGGTATGAATATCGGTGCCGTAAAAGGAGCGATGAATTAGATTTCTGCTTCAGATGAGCCATCTGTAATTCGGATTTTGTAATCCGAACAGCTATTAGGCAACCTTTTTATGGTTAGGTTTAATCCGATCAGGAACGTATGAATTTTAATGTACTTTTAGTAGGAGCTTCACATTTAATTCTGTGTCTTATAAAAAATCACAATTAAAGTAAATAGGAATTATTCTAGTTATTTATGTATTAACCGTTAAACGTCGGAAATATTTCCACACTTCCTAAAGAACCCTGTTATAAATAACGTTGTTAGTCCGCAATGAATTATCATGAGGCTGAAGCTGCAAATCCCATTTAAAAATAGAATGCGCTCAATAGCTCTTAATGAACTGTTTCGCGATTTGCATTATAGTCGTATTTACGGTTTGTGCAGACCAACCGAAAACGTGCTCTGAATTGGTTTAAAGTCGATTGCGGAATTTACTTCTTAAATTTTACTTTGACGCAGAATTTTATTTGCCTTGTAAGCAGTGTTAAAATTTTGAATTATTGTTTGTAGAAATGATTAACAGAAGAATTACAAAACATTTACAGGCGAAGCTTAAAATACAATAAAAGCCTAATAATGTCTCGCTAATACTTATAATGAATAGCAAGAAATGCTCACTTATTCTTAAATAGAACAGAATGCAAAAAACCTTTATAATTCCAAAGCATATTTGATGTTATAATAACAATTTCTACATTCACAGTTACAAAACCATGTAAAATGGTGAAATAATAATATTTGGTTATCAGGGTGTATTGACACATTCTTATCCTACTATAGAAGCAACCAAATAATACTAGTAACATCAATTTTCTTTTACAATAAAGGTCGAAAATAATACCCCTGCTTTAAAGTGGCTAGATAACAAAAATCACCAACATTTATCAGCAGCTGCTGACACAAGGAGATTACATTACTTTGGGTATTGCGTACAAAAAGGTAGATGTTTTGGAAAATAGTTTAGTTTTAGAGATATTTGTTGCAAATATCGTTTTAATGCTTACTGGAGTTTTTATAGAAATCAAAATATCAGAAAACATACTAAATCGTCCCTGTTTTTTACTGCTCTAGCGTTATTCTTCAGTGTACATTTACAAATATCAAACTTCTATAGATTGTAGGGTATTAGGATAGATTAGATAAAGTTTTGATTGGAAGTCCATGTCCTGTCACACGAGGCCAGTGGATTGATTTTATTGGTTTTGTTTGCCAAAAGTTTGGGTTTTTGTTGTTTTAAATCATTGCATCCTAAGCTACAAGAGTTACTGGTACCATTTATTTGAGTTTTCTGCACAAAACATTGACAGAGTTGCCATTAAGCAAGTCGTTGTTACAGATTATAAACAAATTAATGGTCTATCTTGACGAACAAATAGGTATGATCTCTTACAACAACCTTAAATTTTGTTGGAACGAAACGTTTAACCATCAATTTCTTTTATTTTGGCCTCTATGGGTCTTTGGGATAATTTTTATAATTTTTTCTAAAAAATTCGTTTAAATATTAAACTATTATCTTCGTTTTAGTATTAGATTGATTTCCCAATTGGCTTATTCTACTTGTACGTCGAAATTTTTTTTGCCTTCGAGACGATTGTCTCTTGGCTACTCGATAAGTTGGTTATTTTATGTTCCTGTTACGTAATTTTGCCAATTTCTATCTTTCCTCTTTTAGTTTTTATTTTATTATTTGTGTTTGCCACTTTATATATTTTTAACTAATGTAGTCTTATTTCCTAGGATCGAATTCCACCGGTCCCTTTTTTCTTTTTAATGTGATTCGCATTACTTAGTGTTTTTTAAACTGTTTTAGTTTTATCAGGAAACATTTTGTTATCTATTATGTACATACTCTTGAACACTCTTCCACCGTAATTCGATCTGGCAGAGCTTGTTTTTCTTGCTTTCTTTATTAACGACGTTAAAAAATTATCTTTAACTGTTCAATGTGCAAATCAATTTTAAAACAGCACAAATTATTTTAATTCGAATAAGACCACCTATGTGGTGAATTCAAAAGCTAGTACTTACTATTTTTATGTGTAACTATGTTTTAGAAATAACGATAATGCTGGATTACAGTTGATACGTAACAGTAATTGTACTATTAAATTACAAACGTTCAGTAATAAGTCTAAACACTTATAATTATTTATGGCAAATAGAAATTAAAAAAATTACCAGTCCACGACTACAGGTTGTAGCGGAGTTGCGATGGCAAAATAATGCAGTAAATTACTTAAGTTACAAGTAACGAAAGGTTAGGGCGCTAGGTTCCAGCACTTACAGTGACACCCCGCAGAACCATCCGAGTAGTCGAGATACGACGTCAGATATGCTGAAAAAGAACAGTAATCACTCACAACGACTAGTGCCGAACATAAACAATGTATTTATGTTAGAATAGATCTTAAAACACCGAAAATATTTTGAACTGTCGTAGTATGAGGGTCCGGTTAAATACGAAACCAACGAAAGTAAAAACTCAGTTTGGTTATAACTTAGAACATATCCATCGAATATTAAAATTAAGCGAATCGACATAGAAATTGAAAGTAAGTATAGGTTTGAATAAACACTTCTGTTTTAAGTGTGTATTACATCAGGATCGTTGTGCTCAAAACAAACAGAATTCAGATACATAATTTGGTTCAAAATATTATTATATAAATATTTATAAAAGGTTTATTGAACAGAAACCATGCGAAGTTTTACTGTAAGCACAAAAGGATTGGACTAATTAAAAGCGCTCGGTACTGATTCATGCAAAGTATAAAGCCCTGAATGAATACCATTTAGTATTCAAAAGCTGCGGATTCCGTTGCACGACGCGACCTTGCTCGAACCACCAGAAAAATGCACGTATTAGTGAAGCTTAACTCGTTTATTGATACTTTACACTGGCGTACAAATTATAATAAAATCTATTCGAAGATTGATGAAAGGTCATCAAAGATAACGTAGAGAATAAATCCAATGAAACGTCAAGCCACGTGAGGTAGGGCGACAAGCTGGTTCTGTAATTGAGATTGCATGCGGCCGAAAGGAGATGTTACTTCCAAAATATCGTTAAATTGTGCTTATCTTCCTGTAACCAGAGATTTAAAAAGCTCCTAAGCTAATTCAGCACTTGATTGTTGACAATTTTTGAGACAAATCCGTCTAAGCATTCATCAAATAGAGCCTCAAAAGTACTTTTTAAGGCATCAGATGTATCTAACATAAAGACTCAAAATGGGTATTGGAAAAGTAGATCTATCCTAAAGTTATTGTAAATTTTTGAAGAGTAGTGCCACTTGTAGATTAAAAAATTACAAACACTATATAGGCAACCTAAATTCCCCACTATAAAATCAAAGGAGAAGCGTAGGTAACCTATTGATACACTAAAAATCGCCAAAAGTGGCACAAAATGGCTTTTCTTAGATTTCCCAAAATTTAGGACAAAGTAGAAATGAAGGATGCTCCTGAATAATGCCGCAACAACGTTGCTTCTATAAAATAGCTCATGTAAATGGCGGAGAGTGGGTTATAGGAGTAGAGGATATACAATTAAAGCACTAATTAATATGAGCTTTGATGGAATGAATTAATAAAGGTGCCAGGTTTAAACAACTCATCATTAAATACGTTGGCTACGACGAAACAGGCCGGAAGGGAAAACGGAAATACAGGAACAAAGAACAAAATAATAATATTAGCAAGTACTTCTTCCCGCAAATGGAATGTGGAAAACCTGGATTAGCAGGGCAGTCGAAACTGGCGAAAGCAATAAATTTCTAAATTGGCTAAATTGAACGGATATATCAGCAACGTGTCGTTTATATTACAAGTTCATTTGTTCCGTACTCAAGTCTTCAATTAACGCCAATTTGGCGTTAGAAATTAATTCTTTGGCCACCACAAGCCCTACATTTTTGTCCGTGGGAGATATCCAGTGCCACAAGTCGGCGGGGTAATCAAAGGAGCGCACCAACACGTAAGGAATGCCAATGCACAAGAAACTTAGTAGCAAATTCACGCAAATAGGCATGGAATATTCAGGCAAAGCAGCGTACACCGAAGAAAAACGAACATGTTCCAAGCGGAAAAACACACTTCAAATAAAAGGGAAAGATAAAAAAGACCTAACCGAAAGAAATCGGGAGTTTTCCCATATAAAACGATCTTCCAAACCCACCCACCTGAGCTGCAAGATGGTTTATGCGTCTTCTTCTTCTTGTTGTTTTAGGTCTCAGATATGTTTTTCGGCTTTTATTCTTGTTCCTGCGACGTTGGGAGTCCAACTGGTTCATATATCTCTTGGATGTTTTTTGCAGTTTTTGGTTTATTGCTATTTTTGCAATTCTATCATCATCCATCCTCTGAACATGCTCTCTCCATTGTCTTCTTCTTTGTCTTCACCTGCGTACATCGTCCTCCGTGTTACATGTTTCTCTAATTGTTTCATTTCGTACTCTCTCTTAGCGATTCTCCCGCTATGTTTCCCAATGTTTTTATTTTATTCGTTCTTAATAGTCTCTTCGGTTTTAACTGTATATGCACTTGTTTCGATTGGATACGTCATGATGATACATTCTATGCCTAAATGATTAAATTCCATTACCTGCTTTATAGGTTTATCACTGATAGTGAGTTTTTATCGTAACAGTTCTTTAGATAACGTAATACATTTCGTTTTTCTGATTCTAATTTGAAAGTTATTATAACCTATTCTGGGTTGTTACGGTTATTCTGACAATCTTGAACAGGGTTGAAACTGCCACTAAAACGATGGTTCTTATCGAAGATATCCGCCTGTTGCAAGCAGTTAAGGAAATTTGTATCACTTAGTGAAATTTTTGAAACCAAAATCGGAAGAACTCGGTGTCGCTTACCTGTTGTGCTTGACAAAATGTAACCAGCAGAAAT
>CALNHX010011710.1:0-30186 GCA_940337035.1 Agriotes lineatus
ATGTAATGTTGCCATCTCTGCAACAAATACGAGGTACACTGCTAAAGTTTGCGGAATCGAGTACTCCTTGCATTGCTAGCATTCTGCAATTGTCATATCCGTAAAATTTGACGTTTTTAATCTATAATTCAGTTGACAGCTCGATTTCAAAACGAGCAGTTTTGTTTCAACAGAATTTAACAGAGTAATAATTGTGTGAAAAATGGAAATTTCGAATCGTGATTTTTGAGTGATGATCTTTTATGATTTTCGATACGGTTTAACATCGCAGCAATGTGTGGAAAAACTTAGTTCGTTCAAGCACCACCCAAAACTACGATTTACATCTGTGAAAAAACATATATCCACAGAAGGAAATATGCGTGCATAAATATACGCAGCATCAAAGCAATAAGTAATGTAATCTAAATGAACAATAATTATCAAACAGTTGAAAAAGCCACTTCATTATCTAAAAAATTAACTACTTATTTTATGAATTACAATTGACCTGTTCATAAGCTATGTACATTAAAAAATATAATTAACATAAAAGTTAAGTGTACATATACTACATATTTCTTGGTAAGTTGAAGGTTTTATGACTGGTAATGCCCATATGCAAGTGACAATTCTATTATTTATGTGCTTACCTGAAGCCTAATATAAAATTGAAGAATCGGACAAAACAACTCATCGCTAGTGCATCATATGCTACACTTGAAGTTTATCCGTGAATCTGAAAGAAGAGAATATTTAATATTTTTTAAAACAGTTGCTTACAAAAATATAGAAATTTGCAAATATTGTTTACATCGAAAATAGAAGCGGATAATATCTAGACCTAAAAGGTTTGAGAGTACCGGTTTGAGAATTGTACTGAATCTAGTATACCGATGCACCTACTGCACCTGATTTAAAATTATATCGCATACAAATCACACAAGTAAACATATAGTTTTGCACATTTTTAGGTTATCCTCCAAAAGATTCGTTCTCAAATTATTTAATCAAATTTCTGTGCCGAAACATCATCTGATTAATGATTAATAAATGATAGATATCTCACGGTTTAATTTTCGCAAATGCCTAATATCAACATCAGCATTAAAACAACATTGATGGCAAGCACTCAATTATGAACTGCAACGTCACCATCACAGAACAATTGAACTCTTTACCTTTTGCCTTATTAGGCTACTCAAGTGCAAAAGACCTACTCTATAGGAGTACTAATCAGAAATATCCCGTGATCAAATAAATTTCAGATTAGTTTGTTGTAGCTCTATACAGGATGGTCGTAAAAGGTGGGGGCATATTTTACCACCAATAACTACATAAAAAATATTGACGATTTTTTCAAATAAAATGTTTTCCTAAAGACAAATTAAAAAGTTATGGCCCTGTAAAATTGAATTATTTTTTAAATGTGTTTTTAAGCACCCTGTATCGCATTATAAAAGAAGAAGTAATTTTACATAAAAAAAAATTTCTTGGCTTGCCCACTGATGAAATTAAAGGTTTATTATTACCATTAGTCAGGAATCAAGGACCATACATTCGATAATAGGCTGTGCACTCGAAGAAATAGGTAGTTTTTAAAAATATACAATCTGAAATAACGTTGTGGATCTATATATTTGGAGGGATCGATTCTATTTGCGATTGCAATAAACCGAAAAAAAAATATTTTCCGAATTTTTATTACTGAAAATTGAGAAATTTTATGCGTATACATAGCATTTATAAGCTTATTTTTGAACATTCCTCAATGATTTTTAAACTAGTGGAAAGCTTGTACTTTTCAGATTCAGATGATGCCAAATTAATCTCGAAATTATTTTTAACAAATGCTACAGCAATTGTTTAAGCAAAGCGTACCTGAAAAGCAGGGTATAAATTTCAGCATCAAGATATTTTGAAAACTATTGCACACCCATTGCATACTTCCAGCATATGAAATATGTAGAAAAGAATGTAGACATTTTTAGTGAAATAATTACCGGTATTGATTTATTTTTGTAAAAAATACGATTTGTTTTCCACTGCGTGTTTTGAGTTATACTCGTATCGCGCTTCGCTGATCAGTGATTCGCACTGCTTAGCTCAGAAAATAAAAGGATGACGTCGGGAAGAATTAGGGAAAAGCTGAACTTTGACCAGTTGTCAGACCACTACAAGAGATGCATTTCCCCATTGTCGTAACAATGTAATGTTTTAGCTTTATCTTAAAAGAATGTGCTAGAAAAGTATTTTTATCTAAGTTACTTTAAGCTACTGTCATAGATTTCTATTAATTTTAATGGGATCGAAAAAAAAATATTGTAAATCCAAAGTTCTTGTGGATTGTTTAAAAACGGCAAGATAAATTACAACATCGTACATAGTCCAGGCGCCAGGAATTTTGACATGACAAAAAACCCTAGTTGATGAAATTTTGCACATAAGTAGTTTTTTGGTTGTACTTTAAGAAAAAAAAATGTTCTGCACTCGAGCGACTATGGAAAAGGTGGAAAATGCACGGAGAAAATCGGAAAATTGGAATTTTGCGAATATCTATATATCTATAATATACAGCGTGGTCCATTAAGTGTGCAACAAATAGGAATTTTTTTTATTAGTTCTACGACTGAAATTTAAATACTGCCAAAAGTTAGTGCATGTTCGATAACCATATCAGATGTCCTTACAATGGCTTCAAGTCAAACAGTCCCCTTATTTAAAAAAATACAGCAAAATTTTATTGAGAATAGTTGTTTAGAATCAAAAGTTATGCTCAAATACAAAGTAACGGCCTCCTATTCAAATTTTTATTCTTTTTTGGAAAATTTGGTATTAGCCCCGTATGATACATATTTTTATTATTATGATTTTATATGTATTTAAAGTAGCCACAGTCACATCACTCTTAAATAACTTTTAGCAACTTGAAGCGTATTTGTAAAATTTATTTGGATTTATATTTTTTTAGGAAACCGTCCACTTCATGTTTGTTGCAACGATATTTAACAGAACTTTAGAATTTTGCAAATATTCTTTTTAACAAGGCAAATGCTTTACTAATAATAATTTACATATGATAAAACTCTCAATAAAATCAGAATAATAAAAATATGTATCATACGGGACTAATACAAAATTTTCCAAAAAAGAAAAAAAAGTCGAATAGGAGGCCGTGACTTTGTATTTGAGCATAACTTTTGATTCTAAACAACTTTTCTCAATAACATTTTGCAATATTTTGTTAAATAAGCTAACTTTATTCTTGAACGAATTTCAAATTTTTTGTCCTGCCCTGTATGCTGTTTGATTTGGAGCCATTCTAAATGCATGTGATATGGTTATCGAACATGCACTAACTTGTGGCAGTATTTAAATTTCGGTTGTACAACTAATAAAAAAATGTCCCATTTGTTGCACACTTAATGGACCACACTGTATATAATTTCTATATAGTATGTCTAACCAAAATTGTAGAGCGCAAAATTATCTGTAAAAGAGATCTCTTTAAGTTTTTTCTAAAAATGCTTCGTTTTCGAGATATTTAGCAATCTTTGTCGACTCAAATTTGCGCGCGAACTGTCCCGAAAATAGTAAAATTTCAAGCGGCGCTTAACTAAAATAGCTATAACTCCTTTGTTTGTCAATGAAATTTCATAAACTAAATTTCATTTTGAAGGAAAAGCCTGAAATACTTTACTTAAAATGTAATCGAGTACCGAGTACAAGTACACAATGCAAGTATTCGAATACCTATACAAGTACAGAGTACCGAGTACAGAGGAATACAATGGCGGAACAATGGTAAAAACAAAACACAAAATTTTTTCAAGTCCTATTTTATTGGATTTTAAGTTTTTCAAAATTGTCATCTGTCAGGGCATAGCAAAGTGGTCTGTTTACCAGTGTCGTGAATGAAAATAATCGGTCTACTGCGGCCAATGATGGCAAACATAAATAAAATGAAAGAACTTTTCTATAATATTTCATAAAAAGAACACGTTTTCTTCCTGTGCATGGAAAACTGTATGTTAGCAAACATAAAATAAATTATAAAAGTAATTTAATCTCTTTATCAATATGCAATACATCTAAAATTCAAGCCAATGCTATACTTTTTATAAACACACATGCTAGGTGGCCGAGGTGATCTGCTGTTCTGCTTTTACTACCTAAGGTCTAGTAATTAAAAACATATCTTTAATTTAGGTACCTGTATTCAAGTGCCCGTAAATGTATTCGAGTACACGTAAATGTATTCAAGTACACGTAAATGTATTGGAGTACCCGAAAATGTATTCAAGTACAGGGATATGTACTCGAGTACATGTAAATGCATCAAATACAAGTATAAGTACATTTTAAAAAATGTACTCGTGGACTGAGTACCGAGTACACTAAAAGTACTCAGAGTACAGTTACTGAGTACTTGTACTCGAGTATTGCACAGCTCTGGTTCATGGTGATTTTTTTTTTTCTATTTGTTATTGAGGTGTAACCATCGTTAATGTAGCTAAATAAAAAGTGGACCTTTATGGATTTTTACAATATTTACACTTCATTTAATCAAGTCACTGAAATGGGCTAAAGATTAAGTAGGCCAAACAAGACCAAACTACGTATAGCATTTTTTTCAAACGATCTTGGGCCAAATTGAACCACGTTTTTCATATGTCCTTTTTTTAGGCTCTCGCGTTTTTCGCGGCACTTGTGTGTCCAGCCGACGTAAATCTCTGAAAGATATTATTTTTGTAAATGACATATACATGAAATTGTTTCCAAGAACCTGTACTTTCAGAATATGTGCCTAAAAACCTTATTCGTTAATGTTTTCATTCATCATTTTCTATATTTTCGAAAAATTCCGAACAGGCATAAAAAATCTTTTAATTAGTCACATGAGTTTTCACAGGCGAATCAACTGCTGTTAATGTAGGGAACTGTAGTTGAGAATCTGCTCTTTCCCCCTGTGGTATTTATTTTTTACCGAAATGTCTCAGGTCATTTTGAGATCCAAATTAAAGTTGTGACTTGGAACAACAACTCGCTGATAGCGATGACGATAAGTTTTAAATAATGATAATTATTATAACAACATTTGCCACAGTAAACATGATAATAATAAAGAAAATTATAACAGTATTTGTAATTTTTAAACAAATAAATTATACAACTTTTTTTTAATAAAATACAGATTTTTGCCATATGATAGCAATCATTTTCTCTACCTTTCTTCTTTTCTAGATGCAGATAAATTTTGTTACAGCTAGAATACAAATGAATTAAGCTACGCCATTTTATTTTTTAACGTTTTGAAAAGGGAGCAAATATAATGGTATAATATAATGATTTATTACATTATATTTTGCTAATATTTTTATTTCCATATGTAAATGTTGATTCACAATTTACATAAATGTAAACTAAGTGTACAGGATTAAGGATTCTAAATTATAGATTATAATACTGAAAACACAAAATGTGCCTATCATGGGGAGAATAAAGCTATGACATTAACTATATTTATTGGTGGAGAGATTGTATCGATTTTTACATGCGCCACTCCTTTGACAGTTGCAACGTTTACAACAACTTAGGTAATTGTCTAAACATCTGCATCTATTAATTAAAAATTTTTCACACGTACAGCTTGGGAGCAATTCTTAGCGCTCTCGCTAGAAAGATTTAAACAATTTTTAATAATATTAATGCCGTAGCTTAATACACTTGTATTCCAGCTGAAAAAAAATTAGCAAATATTTGCTATAACGATTATTTAAGTAAAAGCATAAAAAATTAGCCAAAATAAGGTCGAAAAATATTTTTTACGATTATTAAAAAAGGTTAACTCTAGAAATGTGCAAAATTTTCCTAGCTCTTTTTTATTAGAAAAACTTTTTATATCGATTAATGATTTTGCGTTATTTGAAAAAACCACTAATTTTACAATCATTTGTTTATAACAATTGACTCAGGCATTTTTCGAAACTGGGACCTACGGTAATCGATTCCGCGTGTGAAAAAACATTGGAAATGACCTTAATATCGTTATTTTTCCAAAATGTCATAGAGCAGTACGCAAAAAACCCCTCATTTTTCAATAATTTGTTAATAACAATTTATGGGACCATTTTTGGAACTTGGGGCCATTGGCAATCGCTTTTTCGGGTCAGAAAAAATAAAGATACATGGTCAAATTACATGCACACAGACAGTGCACACGGGAGGACCCTGAGCGACTAGACTACTACCAAAATGTTTTTTTCAAAGCTAAATATCTCGAAAATGAAGTGTTTTTAGAAGAAACTTGAAGACACCGTTTTTGCAGATAATTTTGCGCTCTATAATTTTGGTTAGACATACTATTTAGAAATTTTCACTCTGTTCCAAGATATTCGCGAAATTCCAATTTTCCGATTTTCTCCGTGTATTTTCCGCCTTTTCCATAGGCGCTCGAGTGCAGAACATTTTTTTTTCTTAAAGTACAACCAAAAAACTACTTATGTGCAAAATTTCATCAACTTGGGTTTTAATGACATCTTTTGTCGATATTTTGTCTCCGGCGCCTGGACTAACAGACAGATGAGTGGCGACATGACAATCCATTGCAGTGTTTACATTACGGAGTCAAACAATCCCGCTTTTTTGCATCCATAATTATTTCTACATCCTGACTTACAGCTGCAGAATACTAGGCGTATTCTTCTTTTGTACATCCTCATTTATTTACTCTATCTTCCATCTTCATTCAGTTGCTAGAAGTTTATTTCCAGGCGACGGCAACGTTTGTACTTAAATTCCCAAAAATTCTCCAACGATGTTGATGAGACGCGTTTGATGTGCGAGGAAGTTTCGCCAAGACAAACTTTTCTCTTAATGCTGACCCTTAGTTAGGGTTGTCAAGCGAAAGTAGTGTTCAAATTTGAGTATCTACTCATCCCATACAAGAAAGAATAAAATTTTCCTGACTGCTAAACAATTCTTCTTGATGAATAAAAATGTTCACTTGGCGCTCAGCTTCGGGTGACGATTTTATCAATTCAATTTTTTTGTGTTTTTGGGTTGGCAAACTAAAGGCCATTGAACGAAACTCACTACTTCCGTTTCACAATCCTAACCTAGTTGGCATAAAGATCATGCGCGTCTCATCATCGACATCGTCTGAGAATTTATACGAGTATACATGTTCAATCGTCGCTAGGAAATAAACGTTTAGCAACTATAAATAACGATGGACGATAGAATACGTAAAAATCTGGTGTGATACACGCACACAACTTCCTTTTACAGTTATCTTATAATTAGCCAAAAATTTGATTTTAAATGTTTTTAGCATTTGTCAAAAATTTTCAAAAATTACAAATTCTGCAAAAACGGTACAAAATAGAGCGTTCTTCTTCTTCTGATGGGGCTTGCTGTAAGCTGCACTGAGACCTATTGGTCCATTGTGCTCCCACCTAATTTGTTATGGGTCTCGTTCGAAGAGGCCGGTTTCCAACGCGAAGGAAAGAATCCTACCCATAGGAACGTCCCTTATTGCCTGGGGTTCCACCAGGCCGGCTCCAAAATGTTTATGTCGCAGTGTTAGGAGAGCCACACATTGACATAAAACATGAATTGAGGTTTCTTCCTCCAACTGGCACTTTCTGCAGGTGGCATCATTTACGATTCCAATTGTGAATAAGTGCTTCTGTAAGTGACCGTGTCCTGTTAGTAAACCAGTCACGATCCTAATGTTTTTCCTGCTCATTGATAGGAGAGTAAAGGTGTTGGTAGGCGACATTTCCCCGATGAGGAGTTTTGCCTGACGTAGCCTTGGTACCGAGGCCCAGTTGGCGCTGGATTGGTTACTTAACCAGAGCTCAACTTGTCGCTTTTCGGTGGCACGGGTAATTCCTAAAGCCGGCTCAGGGCCGATGAGCGGCTCTTGAGAACCTCTGCTGGCTAGAGCGTCAGCTTCTTCGTTACCCTCTATTTCACTATGGCCTGGTACCCATAGTAGTTTCACCCAGTTTGTTGTACCGAGTCTGTTCAGTGTCTGGCAACATTCCAGAACCAACCTGGAGTTGATTCTGGGTGAACTCAATGCTCTTAGTGCTGCCTGACTGTCTGTGCAGATGTAAATATGCAGATTGGAATAACCTCTTTGAAGGTTCTCCTGAGCACAGGTTAGGATGGCAAATACCTCCGCCTGGAATACAGTGGCATGTTTTCCTAGGGCAACGGTGAGTTTGACCCTCGGCCTACAGCCGTAGATGCCAGCACCAGATCCCCCCGCCATCCTGGAGCCGTCTGTGTACCAAACAAGTCCCCTTGGAGTGAGAAGACGCTGTTGCTGACACCAATCGTTCCTATCAGGGATGAGTACCTGAAATGCTTTATAGAACATGTAAAGCGGAGCCATGAAGTCGCTCCTTGTGAGAAGTTCTGGGACCTTCTCAAAATGTTGGATGATCCCTGAGTGTCCCACTTGTTCCCCTTTCATGGCCCACATCTGGCCTTGGCTTAGTCTGTAGGCTGATTTCCTGGCCTCCGCCTCAATCACTAGGTGGAGGGGCGGAAGCCCCAGAAGCACCTCCAGAGCTGCCGTAGGAGCAGTGCGCATTGCTCCAGTTATGCCTAAACAAGCCAATCTCTGTAGTCTGTTGAGGCTGTTTCTGATTGTTGCCTTGCTGGTTGCTGGCCACCAAACAAGAGCAGCATATGTTATTATTGGTCTTGTAACCACCGTGTATAGCCATTTGGTGACACGGGGCTTGAGACCCCAGCTGGTTCCAAAGGTCCGTCTACATCTCTACAGAGAAGCAGTGGCCCTTTGAATTTGTCTCTCTACATGAGTCCTCCAGTTCAGCTTTGAATCCAGGATAACTCCAAGATATCTGACCGATTCGGAGGGCTGGAGAGCTTTTTCGAAGATTGTGGGCTGTCTGAGACCCTCGATTCGCCGTCTTTTGGTGAAGATGACAAGTTCTGCCTTGGTAGGATTAATCCTGAGCCCTTGCCTTACACACCAGTTTTGTACAGTAATGAGGGCTTCTTGCATGATCCTACTTACTGTGCCAGCAAACTTTCCCATTGCTAATATTGCAAGGTCATCAGCGTAACCTAGCACAAAGATGCCTTTTGCAGAGAGCTCCCTTAGTAGCCCGTCCATGACCAGACACCATAACATTGGAGACAGGACTCCACCCTGAGGACAGCCCCTAGTGACCGTCGCTCTTATGGAGAACTCGTCTGCTGAAACGATTACCTGTCGGCCCGACAGCATAGAACCGATCCATCTTGTCAACGAGGGTTCGATCCCGTGCCTTTCGGCCGCTACACAGATAGAATCGAAGGAGGTATTATCAAACGCCCCTTCTATGTCTAAGAATGCACCGAGCGAAAGCTCTTTGTGGTGCAGGGTTTTCTCTATCTTTGAAACGATCGCATGGAGTGCCGTCTCAACTGACTTGCCTTGTTGGTAGGCGTGTTGTGATGGGTGCAGCGGAAAAGCCACCAATGCTCCATCCTTAATATACCTTTCAATCAGCCTCTCCTGCACCTTTAGCAGGAAAGAAGTCAGGCTGATAGGTCTAAAGTCCTTTGCGGTATCATGCATTGCATGTCCCGCTTTGGGTAGGAAAATTACTTTGACCGTCCTCCAGGGCACAGGAATGTGTCCTAGGGCCAGGCTAGTACGAAAAATGTGATATAGGGGCCGTAACAGCACCTCCAATCCATGCTGTAGCAGAGCCGGAAAAATTCCGTCAGCACCAGCGCTCTTATATGGTTCAAAGGTGAACAGTGCCCACTTCAAACGATCTAGACTCACTACCTTTGAGGCCGTCTTCCAGTCCATCGCGGTGTGCGCGATGCGTGGGGGCCTCTCAGGTAGAGCTTCTTGTACAAGACTGGAGCCGGGCAAGTGAACATCAATGAGATGCTTGAGAGCCCCCTCTCTGGTGTCCGTGAAGGTACCCGATGGGAGCTTCAGCATCCCCAGCCTGGAACCTGGAGTTTTGGAAAACACCTGATGCAGTCTAACTGCTTCTGGTAGGCATTCAATACTTTCGCAGAAGGCCCGCCAGGTGTCTCTTCTACTTCTGCGTATGCAGCTTTTGTATGACCGGAGGGACAGTTTATAATTGTCCCAGTCCAGTTGAGACTTTGTGAGTCTGGCTCTATTAAAGAGCCTGCGCGTTTCTTTGCGGAGGGACTGGAGTTCGGGGTTCTACCATGGAGTCCTTTTACCATCCCTGCATCGCTTCACAGGGCAATTAGTCTCGTATGACTCTATGATGGAGCGGTGTACAAGATCAACGCTCTCTTCTAGCTCGTCAGAATTTTTTGGAATGATTCTAACCAAATCTAACCTATTTCGGAGGTCCTGTTTATAGCCTTCCCAATTGGTTGCTCTGGGATTTCTAAAAATATTCGACGCTGGCGGTCGCTTTAGATTTAGATTGAAAGTGATATGACGGTGATCCGAAAGGGAGGGTTCCGTCGATACCTGCCAGTCTTTGACTAACGGAGCGACCGTAGCGGTGCCCACTGTTATGTCGATGACTTCTTGCCTTCTGTCGGTGACAAAGGTAGGTGTAGTACCACAGTTTAGTACCTCCAACTTCGTAGTGTAGAGATACTCCATTAGGCATCTACCTCGTGGGTTGATGTCCGTGCTGCACCAACAGATGTGGTGCGCATTGGCGTCACACCCTACCAGCAGAGGTAAATTATTTGTGTCACAGTAGCTTACCAGTCCCTGAAACTCTGGGGTAGGTGGCAGTTCCTGTGCATCGTAAGGGAAGTAGGCAGAAATAAGAACAAAGCTCCTCCTGCTGTTGCCATCTATAAGACCAATTTTGACTGCCACTAGATCCCTGGAACAGAAATTGGGCAATATATGTATATCGGTTAGTCCCAAAGAGTATATGCAAACTCTCGGTATAACCGCACTTGTGCAATAAAACAAAGAACCGCTATTGAGACATAGCCCCTGGACAGAGCCATGTCGTACCCATGGTTCCTGAATAAGTGCTATATTAATATTATCATTTGTACGCCTCCTCTGCAGAGCATAGGAGGCTGCTATGCTGTGTTGCAGGTTGATTTGTAAGAGATGGATACTATTCATTAAGGGAAAAGCGTCCACTCCTACTCCTGCGCCTCCGTTGCATCCTCTGCCTCCGCAGCAGAGTCAGACACCTCCATGTCTTCAAGCTCTGCTACGGGCGGCTTTTCTTTTGCATGTTTGGGGTCCCAGAAAGAGACCCTTACCATGCCCGCATATGCCTTCATGCCGAGTTGCTTCAGAACCGACACGGAGAGCCCGTCCACGCCAAGAATAAGCCTGAGCCCTTTGGACTCGACCCGTCCGGCATGCCGAATCCTCCAGAGATCGGTCCGAAGTCCCGGATTCTGGCGTTTTAACCTTCTTAAGATGGTAGCCCCGTCCTCAGGTACTCCCGGTATCCAGGCTACCATCTTACTCAGCCTGGGAAAGGAGTCGCCCTCTAAAAAAAAAACGAGTTCGACTCCTGTTCTCGTGCTGATCTTACCGACGGTTTCTTTTAACCAGGTCTTGGAGAAGGCATCGGAACATGTGACCATAATGATCCCTTGTTCCGTCCTTCTGAAATCGTCGTATTTTGGGTGGGGCCCCTCATCTGGGATCCCATCCATGTATTCGCCGAGAGTAAGTTGAATTTCCCCGGCAAGCTCCACAGAAATTTGCGACTCCGGGAAGTGTCCCCGAGCAATCGCAACCCTGAGTTCTTTGTTGGCCGCTTGACTGTACGAGAGCCCGGGTCGGACCCTCTTGGCGGCTTTCTGTGCACTAGGAGGAGTCTCCTTCTCTGGGCGGCCCCGTTTGGAGCCCCCAGCAGAGAGTGTGTCCTTCTCCGTGGCACTAGGTTGGTCTGTGACAGTAGTACCTCTGGTGAGAAGCTCCTGCTGTGTGTCACTACCTGTCGACGGCCTGGTTGGTCACTGGTAGCCAACCTGGCCTTCGCCTTCTTGCACCGTCTTCTTTCTGCACCGCAACGGTTTCTCTTAGTAAGAGGCTCTTTTTGCGATGCAGGGTCGGTTTCTGAGGAGGGCCCCGAAACGGTTCCCTCCTCATTGGGTAGTACTGGAGGGGCTCCAGTAGAGGAGCACCCTCCTAAGGTGGTCAGAGTAGGACCTGCAACGGATCCCTCCTCTGAAGGGGTGTTTGGGTTTTTAATAATGTGTTCCATAATTAATCCCACGAGTAGTCAGGAAAAGAGGTCCGCTCCTGCAGAGCCTGTTGCAGGAGTAGGGCTAAGGGACCATGGAAGGGCGCCAGGTATTCCATGGGCATCGTTCAAGGCACTGTCACCCTGTGCCATCCAGCTCTCGGCACGATAGCTTCCACCTTAGCTTGGGGTTAGTTTATCGACTTCCCGGTCTAGATCCGAAGGGTTTAGTTTAAACAGGGCCACCACGGGAAGGATGCAATCTCAGATCACATAGTCTAGGACTACCCAACGGTCTTGAAAGACCGGAAGCGAAAAGTGCAATACTTCCAGAACTTCCCTGTGGGCTGCCTTCTGCCAGGGGACATAATTAAATGTCAGCCCTGATGTCCTGCAGCCCACTCGACCCCTATATATGAGATTATCACTACCATACTTGAATAATTATTAATATTATATTTAACCTATTGATCTTCTTCTATGTTATCAGTCCGGAGGTACTCGTTAATTTACTTTTGGTTCTACAGCATCTTCTATACTTTTCCTTGGGATATGTATAGGTCGTGTTCCATATCCTTAGTGAATCTCTCCCAGTGCTGCTTCCCAACACTTCCTGCAGATAATCTAAAAGGTCCTTCAGAAGAATATATCGTTCCAAAAAAGGCTATAACGAAAAGTATGGTTAGGCTACAATTCTGAACGCGAAATAAACTTTCACCAGAGCTCTGCCTATCTTGACATGTAACTATTGAAATGTAGCTTAGCTTCTCACGTTACAAAGTTTCTTGAACCAAACTACGAACATTTACAAAGCTCTTACAAACACCACCTCATATCTGCTTACAGTATTTTTATTCCACGGATTGCTTGGCGACTGTCCCGCAGTTGCACATACAGTTAACAATGCCATGCCGACCATGCGGAAAGCTAACTTCGATATGACACCGGAAAGAACCACAAACATACATCTTGTGTCAATCTCATGACAAAACTGAACTAGCATGGATTAAATTATCCTTGCTAAATCGGTTTTATAACCGGCAGGTGAATATGTATTCGAAATCAAAATTAAAGGTCTCAAGAATTGACAGACACTTTTCAAATCAGGCTGGTTTCAAAAATAGCTGTTCAGCAATTATACGTAAAAAAGACTTTAGATTTGAGCACAGCTTTTAGAAAATGCATCTTTATTTCTGAAATACTGCGCAAGCATTGCACCTTACTTCTCAGAATTATTTGTTTATAGATAAATACCGTTGTTATTATGAATGCAAGACAAATTGCAGAAAAGAAAAGAAGAAAACCAACTCACAAGGGAAGCTCAATGTGTACTGCAATGTGAGATATATTACTAAAAGTGCAGAAAAGAGACTACACAGAACTTAAGAAAGCGATTTGGTGTTAGAAAAATTGTGAGAAAGTACGGTGATTAAAGAAGCAAAATTAGCTGACTAAGTAGGGAAAAGACAAAAATATTACCAAATTGACTGAAATTAACGTTTATCAAAAAGATTATAAAGAAAACGTGGAAATGATAGGTCAATGAATAGCAGAATCAAAGAAAAAACCGTTAGAAATGATCTACCACAGTCAGCGATGGAGAATCTTCAATATTACTGTAGAGGTTTATATCCTTTATAGGAATTGGAAAAGGCTTTACTCATTGTAAAGTTTAGTTAGTTTCTATTGTACCCGCCTTAAAAGACAGACGTTACCAACTCTCATTAATGTCGGCGCAAATCCATTTGTTAAAAGTTTACAATTTTTACTTTTGATTCCTGTTACAACTAATTAGAGCAGTAAGAAGTTGTGTTATTGTTGAATTTACAGCCTTCCCAAAACATTTTTTTCAGTCACCTCGCGTTCTCACATTTACTCAAACTTTCTTGTTGCAATTTTATGCTGCACCAGGTCATGTTAGAAAGGCAGAGTTTGTCGAAAGTGCCCGTATTGTTAACAGTTTGACAGGCATTTTGTTACTACCATGTCCCAGAACTTAAAATGCTCATTACTTCCAGACAATTCATATGGAGTTTTCAACTGCTCGGCGAGGCCCAGAAGATAGACAAAATGATGGAGTGCTTCGCCAAGAGGTACTGCGATTGATTTGTTTCTTCTTTTGGTTTAAGAGGTTTACATCACAAAATTTAAAAACTCTAAATCACTTAATAAACCACTAGGCACCCCGCCGCTTTGTACGGAAAAAACTTTTCCCACACATACATACTAAATTGGCAGTTACTATATAGTCAAGTTTTTTTTTATTGTAACTCCAATAATTATACAATCAGCCTGGAATGCAACAGGCTATAAGTACATTGTATGTCATATACTTATATTCTAACTTAAATATAATACTTACCTACATGTCTTGGAGGAAATATCCCATTGGATATTTCCTATTTTTAAACTCAGTACCACTAGTTTTAGTTATACTATTTTACGTATTTCTACGTATGTTAGTCTTTAAATCTGTTGTATACGTCTGAAAGTTTAAATCGTTTTAAACGTCGTATTTCATCCCCTTCGTTTAATAGGTTGACGGCTAGTTCGCTAGTATGTGTTTCTAGTTTAGCCTTAGTTATACTTAGGTCTTTATGTAGAACTGTGTTTGGAATATACCACGGGGCGTTTACTATATTGCGGAGCACCTTGTTTTGATAGTGTTGCAATATTTCAATATTCGATGTGCTGGCCGATCCCCAAAGAGGTATTCCATAGACCCAGATAGGCTTTAGGATTGTTTTATACAGCAGCAGTTTGTTGTTTAACGATAGCTGTGAGGTTCTCCCTAACAACCAGTACATCTGCCTATATTTCATGCCTAGTTGTTTTCGTTTCTTAAATATGTGTGTACGCCACGTCAATCTTCTGTCCAGGGTTAGTCCAAGGTATTTCACTTCAGTTGTTTGAGGGATGTGACTATCATTCAAAGTCACCGGAGGACAGCTGTCGCGCTTCATTGTGAATGTGATGTGTGCGGACTTGTTCTCGTTAGCCTTTATTCGCCATTTTGCTAGCCATGTTTCAAGTTTACTGAGGTGGTTTTGTAAATTTGCAGATGCACTAATGGGGTTGTGATGCGTTGCCAACATTGCAGTGCCGTTTGCGAATGTTGCTGTTGTTGTGAATCTGGTGATTGGAAGGTTGGACTTATATATTAAATAGAGAACTGGGCCGAGAATGCTCCCTTGCGGGACTCCAGAATTTATTGGGCTAAGGTCAGTGTTCACTTCTTGGTAGGTACTTTATGTAAAAGTGTCTGTTTGTGAAGTAGGATTTAAGGAGGGAATACATGGGATGTGGAAATGATGATTTGAGTTTATAGTTTAACCCTGTGTGCCACACCTTATCGAAAGCTTGGCTGATATCGATGAAAGCTGCTGAGCAGTATCGTTTCGTTTCGAGGGTTTTATTTATTTGGTTAACCAATCTGTGGGTCTGTTCAGTTGTCCCGTGGCCTATTCTAAACCCGAATTGATGTTTGGGTATCAGTTTTTTGTATTCTATGATTGGTTGTAGTCGCCTTAAGATCAACTTTTCCAGGACTTTTGAGAGGAGTGGTAAAAGACTTATTGGCTTGTAAGATTTAACATCTGATTTCCCAGGTTTGGCTACCATTATTATGCGTGCAATTTTCCACTGGCTGGGAAAATAATGAATTCGTAGAATTGCATTGAAGATTTGTGTTATGATTTTGAAACACTTTTGGGTACATTCGCGCAGCACTTTACCCGTGATCAAGTCATACCCTGGGGCCTTGCTTGGGTTGATTTCTTTGAAGATGACTGTTTCTGCTTGTCCTTGTGTTATCTTTTTGATTGGGAGGTCCATTTGATTTGGCGCTTCTAAAAAGTTAGTCAAGTCATCTTCATCTTGGCGATTAGCTATGCTAGGAAAGGGTTGAAACACTGTGGTGAGATGTTCTGAAAAGGCTTTTGCTTTTTGTTGATTCGTTCTAGCTCAAGTACCATCATTAGCTTTTATAGGAGGTATTATTTGTTGAGGTCGTTTAAGTTTCCTTGTTACTTTCCATAAAGTATAATCTGTAGCCTCGGTTGCAGATAGGTTGCTAAGGTATTCTTGAATTGATTCGTTTTTAATTTCTTGCAACAGTTGCTTGAGTTCTTTGGATATTTTGTTATATCTAGTTTTGTCTGCATCTGCTCTTGTTAGTTGCCATCTTCTTCGTCATCTTCTTTTATCTGCAATTTTTTGTTTCACTATGAGTGGTAAATGTTCTTTTATTTGTGTTTCGTTTCGATCAGGTGTAGCTTGCCACGCTGCTAATTAAATGGCTTTAGTTAAGTTTTCTACTTCTGTTTCGATGTCGAGTTCATCCTTTAATGAAAATTTTAGATTAATAAGTTTATCTAGTTTGTCCCGGAACATCTCCCAGTTTGTCCTTTTGCTGTATAATGACGCTTCTCTTGGCTTCTCGATTATATTTGTAGTCAAAATTACTATAGTTGGAGTGTGATCCGAATTCAGGTCCAAGCATGGTTGTAGTATTATTTTCCTGGCGTTTATACCCTTAGTTATGCAAAAATCTATTAAATTTGGTATTCTGTGTCTGTCTGAGGGCCAATAAGTTGGGTGTCCAGTAGAGAGCGCGGTTAGGTTGTTTTTTTTAACTACTTTTAATAGTTCCCTGCCTTTAGTTGTAGTTATCCGAGATCCCCATTGTGGGTGCTTAGCATTAAAGTTTCCGCCAACCAACCATCTGCTGCCTAAGGTTTTGAAGAATTCTTCATATTGTTCAGATTTAATTTTATGTTTTGGGGAACAATATATCGCAGCAATTGTTATCTCTCCTAGAATGTCATTTATAGCTACACTAGTGGCTTGTATGTGTTCTTGTCTAAACTCTGATCTTTCATAATGTTTGATGCCCAGTCGAATGATCATTGCAGTACCTCCATGTGCTGCTTCTCCTGGATGATTTTTAAGATATATGTTGTATTTTGGTATATTTTTTAAAAAGTTAATCATTTTTAACCCCCTGTATAATAACTACCAATTTTTTTTTCTGAATAGTTACTTTAATTTAGAAGCTATTTCCTCTCTTACGAAATTTTAGTTGGGTGAACGGTTTAGCCAAAAAAAAAAAATTGTAAATCCCTACAAGCCTAGTTTCACGTTACAATTACTGATTCAGGCTTGTAGAAATTTAGAAAAAAAATATTTGTGGCTAAACCGTTTACCCAACTAAAATTTTGTAAGAGAGAAAATAGCTTCTAAATTAAAGTAACTATTCAGAAAAAAATGGTAGTGATTATACAGGGGGTTAAAAAAATATGGATGGATAATTTATTGTGACGAAGTTTTTAAACACCCTGTAATTTTCGAAATTAGGGTTTATTCTTCAAAAAGCTGTGGTTTACTGGTACAAACACATGGCCGAAAAATTTATAAAATCTATCAAAGATTTTTCGACTTATTTTAAAAGCAATTAAAAATTTTTATCGTTTTTAAAGCTCTCTAGCGGCTAAACGAAGCAACTTTGTATATAGATAAGTTGAGTTAAATCGTCATATTTTTGCTGAAGGAATATGTGGTTAACGGATTGACCTCCTTTTCAGGGATACCCTGTATAGTTGCAAAAACACCGAAGATCAGATAGCTTGCCCACAATCAATATGCTCCTGCCCTCCATCTTAAGGGTTAGACTTTTACATTTTTCTTAAACAAATAAACAGTGTACGACATAAAAAATAAAAAAAACTGATGTTTTCACACTAAACAGATAAATAGATTTAGTAGTTAGTAGCACTTACTGGAAATAATTTTGATTGGCATCCCTAGGTCAGTAAGAAATTTTAAAAGTTTGAAAGATGTTTTTTTGTATTTATATTTAAATGCAGATACAGTATGGGTATTAATTTACAGTACTGAAACGGTACGCCTACTTTTGCTTAAACCTCTAACAATTGACACTGTTATTTGACATAAACATTGACGTTTGGTTTTGGTTAGATGTACAAATATGTTTGCAAGTTCATAAATAATGTTATCTACTGAAGAAAAAGTCTTTTTAGTTGAGCACTATTTTCGCTCATACGGTTTAAGTAGACAAAATGGTCCAAGCATTAAATTCGTTCGCGAACAATTTTCGCATGATTTCACTAAACAGGCACCAAGTAATGCTATTGTATTGAATATTATAACCAAATTTAGAAGAACTGGAAGTGTGCTACATTAAGGAAAAGGTAAAGCTGGACGGAAAAACCAATGAATACCAACGAAAATCACGAACGTGGAAGGCTCTATGTGAGCATAGAAACGTAATGTGATTTACAATTTGGTTCAATTCCCCGCATCTACCGTAACGAGTTCAGATCCTATTTAGGGCTGTCCAGGTTCTGCATTGTAAATCGAAGCCTAGCGGTAGTTTCCCGATATCCAAAATAGTATGCCAAACGTCTGGTACTTGGTTAGTCCATTGATCTTTCCATGCGGTTGGTCCATCAAAGCCCTCCGCGTTGAGCTTTTGTGCAGTTTTTACTGCAGAAGCCCTTGATGTAAGTCTTCGGAACGTTGTTTTCAGATCCCCGTGAATAGGGAGTAAACCATTGGTAATAACCTTTTTGTATTCTCTGACATTGTCGACGAATGTTGGGAGGGTGGATGTTGCTTAGTATGGGTAACCAGTATGCTGGTGTGGACCTGATGGTGCCGGATATGATTCTCATGGTTTGATTTAGCTGGGTGTCTATTTTCCTGACGTGGACACTATATAACCAGACAGAACAGCAGTATTCTGCTGTAGAATACACCAAGATGAGGGCTGATATTCTTAGTGTCGATGCTGAGGCTCCCCAGGTTGTATCGAATAGTTTTGAGATGATACTATTTCTCGTTCTTAGTTCGAATGCACTGGGAGTTAGGCGCCATTCGCAAAAAAATCGGTGCAATAGACTAAGATCTGGCGTGAGTACTCGGCTGTTGATATGCTATGCAGATATGGTCGGCGTACACGAATTTCCTTGAAGAGTTGCCGGTAGGTTCGCAATATACAGAATAAATAGAAGAGGAGAGAGGACGGATCTGCTTCAATATAGTCAGAGCACTTAGACAGATATTTTGTCATCAATTTTTACTATTTGGCTCCTTCCTGTTACATAACACTGAACAAAGTCAATGGCTTTGTTACCTAGATCAATAGATTGTAATATTCCTAAAAGTATTTTATGGTTTATTGTATCGACTGATTTTGTAACATCGATAAGAACAAGTATTGTAGCTTTTTTATTGTCTGTCTCTTTCACTATATCATCAGATATGTTTAATAGCGCTGTCTCAGAACTGTGTAATGGACGAAAACCTGATTACGTTTCAGGAAGAATATTATACCTTGTAACATGCTTAGGAAGCTGTGACTCCACCACCCTTTTCATCACCTTTGATAATGTAGGCAGGATGCTTATAGCCGGCAGCTCCTTAAATTCAACAGGGTTAGTATTTAGGTAAAATAAGCGCTTGCTTCCAAGTCTCCAGAAAAGTGCCATTTTGTAAACAAAAAATTATAATATGGGTTACGTGAGGCAGAATATAGGGATAATACATTAACGCTAATTTAATATTGAGATCATCATAACCCTGAGCTGTAGTTTTAATTCCATAGAGAATTTTTTTGCACATCAAATGTAGAGACAGTTTTGAAATAAAACGTTTATTTCTACATTTTTAATATTTTTATAATAATTTATAGTAGTTTGATTTGCTAGCATAGGAGTTATACTGCTTACATAAAAATCGTTAAGACTATCAACATTATTCTTTAAATAATTAGGAATAGGGTTTTTAGTTTTCTTGGGGTTTAATAACTCCAAAACCCTCCATATTTTATTTACCCCGGTTACTTTAAGTTTGTGTTTAAAGTACGCCCTTTTTCATTTCTACATGCAAGTGTCTTATACTTTCTCAACTGTTTATAATAGTTATGGTGTACTATACTTTTTGTTCGTTTACACCTACTGCGAATCTCATTCCTAAGCGAAATGAGTAAACGCAAATTATGAGTCATCCATAGTGAAACGTTTCTTGTAGTTTTAATAGTTTTAAGAGTTGCATGAACAATGAACATTTATAAGATTTAATTAAAATAAAATTTAAGTTTTCATTCTAAAAGTTTAACTTGCCATTAATATTATTAATGGTTTTTAGTAATAAGTTAAATTTGACTTTTCAATTAAATTTTAAAAAATTGTAATAGGATATGAATTAAGTCAATTTGGTGTTAAAATTTGCATGATTAATATTATATTAAATAAAAATCATTAAGTCGTAAATAGTTTAATATATAAGCAAAAACGTTTCGCACAATTAAATTGGCTTCATCAGTTTATGATAATAAGAGCATTATGTTGACATGGTTAATTGGAAAATTACAAAACTGAAAAGTTTAAAAAAAATAGGTTAGCGAACTACAATAAAATTCCCTTAAATATGTGTACTTACGGTTTATTAACTTTTGTAGAACATAATTTTAATCATTACGACTTTTTTATATATGTTTTTTTATAATATTAAAGTATGAAATTAATTGATCAAAATTTACATTTTAAATAAATAACTGTTATATATAACTTCAATTAATATTTTACTGGCATTCATTTCGAAGCAAGCAAGAAGTCTGAATTATTAGATAAAACTGGGTAACCTTGCAGTTTTATCTAATAATTCAGACTTCTTACTTGCTTCGAAATAAATGTCAGTAAAATTTAATTGAAATCATATAATTATAACAGTTATTTATTTAAAATGTAAATTTTGATCAATTAATTTCATGCTTTAATATTACTAAAAAAAATATAAAAAAGTTGTAATGATTACAATTATGTTCTACAAAAGTTAATAAACCGTAAGTAAAGTACTTTTTTTTCTATAATAACTGTCAAAGTGTTACAATGTTGGTAGATATGTGATTAAAACACTAGTAAATTTTTATACCTCGTTTAGTAAAAGTTTTTTCAAAATTATGGTTATGTGTCAATTTTGAATGTCAAAGTTTCTTAATTTGAACTCTTGACAAATTTATTTTTTTAACATGGAATCATCATAATCATCAATAAAATCGGATAAAAAAAGAAAACCAAGAAATATTTTAAATGCAAAAATGAAGCAAGCGATATTAAATTATGACATATTTGTCAAAATGACAATAATTTTTTTAGTGGAAAAAAAGAACTAAAAATCTATGTACCAACAATATTAAAACTAGGGACCCTGCAGGAATGCAACTTATCCCCTAGAAAGTTGACCTTGAAAATTATTATAGAAAAAAATGTACTTTACACATATTTAAGGGAATTTTATTGTAGTTCGCTAACCTATTTTTTTAAACTTTTCAGATTTGTAATTTTCCAATTAACCATGTCAACATAATGCTCTTATTATCATAAACTGATGAAGCCAATTTAATTGTGCGAAACGCTTTTGCTTATATATATTAAACTATTTACGCCTTAATGATATTTATTTAATATAATATTAATCATGCAAATTTTAACACCAAATTGACTACTCCTATTACAATTTTTTAAAATTATTAATGTTGTATATTATCTCAAAGTTAATTCATGTAAGATCGGCATAGAATTGATTTTGATCAAAACGTCTATAATTTCTTTTTGTTTTATAAACAGGTTTGATTGCATTACTCTTAATATACAACTCACAGTAACTTAGTTCGTGATCAGACAATTGGTCAAGAGGGATGACATTTACCTACATTTCTTACAATATTATCAGTATTTGAAAGTTATTAGAAGATCAATCAGTGTTGCCAGGAGTAAGAGGAGTAGGAGAGTTCACAATTTGTATTAGGTTAAAAGCTGCGAGCATTGGGTTAAGTTTTGAAAAGCAGGCGAGTTAATTTTAAATAAGTCAATAAGTCAATGTTGAAAGACAGAATACATCATCATATTGAGACAGTAAACACGTAAACAGATTTCGGTTAATAATATCACAGAATAATTGGCTGATAAAACGTGTTCTTTCAGTTCATGGAATTTAGGTAAAAGTGATCTGATATTGAGCTGAGCTAAGTTACCAATCCATTCATATCTGACTGAGAGGAAGAAAAAAATGAACAAGACAAAAAAACAGTGCGTATAATTACAAAGCAAGAAACAGTAGTATATTATTTTATTAGGATTAAAAGTGGCACTTTGTATGACGAGCAAAGATTGTAAGTCAAACAGAGTCACTTTTAATCCGAATAATACATAATGTTTTTTTCGCAACCTAGAAATGTACAACATATTCACAATTTGAGAATGTCGATTACTTTGATCGGTTTGCGTTTAAAAATCATTATGTAAACTACATCCACAGTCGACCAAATGGAAGTTACTTTTAGTTCCTAGGAAATAAAAGTACTTTCAGTCCTAGGAACTAAAAGTGTTGCATAGCAACATACACTTTTGTGTCAAGAAGAGAAACGTCAACATCAGTGACATATTTTGGTATTAAAAGTAATGACTTTTAAGACGGTTGCGGAAAAAATTTTTTATTCTACTTTGCTAACAGTGATATCAATAGAATTAAATTGAAATTAGTTAAAAATGTATATAGGTACCACATTTATCGAGCAGCGAAGGTGGATAACGAATATTTTTGTGTTGCAACTTAAAATAAAATTTGAAATGGTGTGCAACAGCTAAATAACTAAAAGTTAACTTTGCACCAACAACGTAACAAGAATTTTTCGAATATTTGAGTTAATCAAGAAAAAGTTTAATAGTATTGTGCAGAAACCAACAAAACTTAGCGAATACGAAATTTAAAAAAGAATAAGTAAATAAATAGTATATGCAAAAGTATATGAGATAACACTAATTCTACTAATAAGTAAATAAATAATATAATTTTTTGCATAGTGATCGTCGTATTGAAAGTTCCACTTTTTTTAACGCAAAAATCGTGAAAAGGTTTACTTTTTTAACTATTTTATTGAAATGTCAATTTGACAGTTGTCAATTCCAAAGTCCTTTTCAACTAAATTTCGACCAAGAGATCACTATGCAAAAAAACTACGTGTACAACACGTATTGAAAGTACTTTTTTTCATTAATTTGCAGTTTGATAACGAGGGCGAAGCCCGAGTTAATCAAGCAAATGAAAAGTATGACTTTCTAAACTAGTTGTACAAATTACTATTATAATAGATACAATCTGATGCGTATCAAAAACAGAAATGCATAGTTGTGATGCAATTGTAGGTATCTACATTTTGACAGAGGTGTTTTATCCTTTGCGGTGTATTTGTTTACCAGTTTTGTAGGTCTGCCGGCGTTTGAAGATAATACCTCTGATTA
Organism: Agriotes lineatus; assembly: GCA_940337035.1. Classification (NCBI taxonomy): domain Eukaryota; kingdom Metazoa; phylum Arthropoda; class Insecta; order Coleoptera; family Elateridae; genus Agriotes; species Agriotes lineatus. The sequence goes on from CALNHX010011710.1 coordinate 23,498, forward strand.
TTTACGAGAACCGTGACCACTCCATTGTTTGTGTGTGTGCTGAGCGTCTTGAAGTAACTTTTGACGTGCAGATAAGATCTTGTATGCGATAGCCAGAACCTTTTGCGTAATTCTCTTATCCAGTTTGCATTTATTAACGCACACTATGGTTTCTATCCATCAGAGCAAATTTCCGAAAAATGCAAAACTTCATTAAAGTGCACATTTAGCTTTCCGTGGATCCTAATTCTCGAAACTATAAATGTTTTCAACCCAAGAGGAAATCTTAGATATCAGAGTGCATTCGTTAATAATGAACTCTCTCCTTATGTGTAAATTTTAGTTATATTAACTTTTAATTAAAATTTTGCTTCAACCGGTTGGATTTACAGTTAAATATATTTTTCTTAAATTCAATTCCAGTTATAATCCTTGCATGAACTTTTTTGAATTAGTTTTTTAGCGCTTGCACCCAATAAATTTCTGCGGCCCCGCAAGAACCGGCGGGATTTATCGCTTTTTGTTGAACGGGTAGTTTTAATCGTTTTATTATTAGCCCGCAACTAAATCAAATTCGCGTCGTGAATGCAAACCCGTTCGGTTTTTCGGGGCTCGAATCAACAGTCGAGCCCATTGCCGCTATCAATGTCCCATAATAATCGGGCTTTGTGCCCGAGGATATGAATGTTATATATCAATTTAACTTGGTTCAGTCAATGGTAAATGTGATAATATATCACGTCGCTAGTCAGCTGTACCACCGCCAGATCAGGCCTGCTGCCCCCATTGTGTACGCGAATATCTGAAAAGTCAAATATTTACACGAGGCTTAACAATGAGTTTACGGATCAACAATGCCTGCCACTCGCTAATATTTCTTTTGTTCAGTTTTAATAAGCGGCGTTTAGCAAAAACTTCGTTAAATCGACTAAGCAGCGGCCTATTGGGTGAGACCTTTGCTGCTGTTTTTAGCTATGCGCATGGGTTCTTTTTCATTGATTTGAAATTGGTACTAAATCTGTGCTATCTTTTCTGAAAAAGAAATGTGTCACAGTGGGAAGCATAATAATTCGTTACTATAATTAGAATTGTCCTATTATATTTTTTTTTCAACCATATTTCCATCTACTCTGGCACACTGGTCTCGTCAATATTTCAGCATTAATGTGAAGATAAACTACGATATTTCTTCTAAAGAATATACGTGCTAGCTTATAGTTGTAGAATTAAATTTTTGATATCTAGAAATCCTAGTACCAGACAAGTATTATGCAAATTGTTAGAATAACCTATATCGTTAAAAACCAAATACGGCGGATAAAGATAGAGGGGCAGAATATCAAGTCTATCATTATAAATAGCAGTTATTATAAACTTGCTAACTCCATGGGCACTTTTCTTTAAGAAAATCAGCGTATCAATTTTTTTCTTCGTGTGACTTGAATAGCATCTTAAACTCTTCATATAAATTTCTTGTTATTGTAATATTTGGTGTTGTCGCGTATCATACTAGTAAATGACACAAGTTTAGATATATTCAACAGAAAAGAATTAATACCCTTTAATTCCAAAATACAAAAAAAAATACTTGGCACTCGCGCACGCTTCTCCAGTTAGAAGCTGTCTAAAATGTAGGTGTTTAAGCCCTTAAAACTTGAATTTAAGTACTATTGTTGTGCACATTTCACAATGATTTTATAATGACAACTTTTGCATTATTAAAATCTTTAATAGAAACTTGCTTAGTAGTGTTCTGGCTTATTGCTCACGAATTTAAAAGGAATATCTTTCCTGCATTGCACGTTCATATGTAATAAATACAAAGTCATCCTTTTCTATGAGAAATTTATAAATTCAAATTGATAGGCTACGTATTAAATGTACTATGTTTAAATCACTGCAGTACTGTATTCAAGATTGATTGAATAAATTTCAAAAAATAACCTGCTACTAGCATTTCAATTTGGATTTCGCTTTCTATGTAGATTCTACTAGCCACCAGTTACTTTGAATCGATGAGACTATTATTAAAAGCTTTGAAGTAAAAGAGTATACAGCTGCTATATTTCTGGATATTACTCAAGCCTTCGACAAGGTTTGGTACGACGGGTGTACAAAATTATAGAATTGGATACGCCTAATTATATTTTCAACATTGTAGCATCGATTTTGAGACATTGTAACGCCGCGTTTCAATTGCGCGTTCTAGCATTTCGCATCTTCTTTCGGACCACCTTGTATTTAAATATTGTAATAAAGGAATTCAGGTTTATCTCGTAAAGCGCCTGACTTTAGAGATAGGGCACCTGTAATGCTTTTCTGGTCGAAGTGCGCTCCCTTGGCTTTTCTTGAGGAGCTGGCAAGCAGTCGAGTTTCTCGATTATTAATTTTTCACGGAGCGCCTTTGCGGGATTTGAAATTAAAGGGACAGGCCAAGACCGCTCTTCTTTAAACAAATGGAAACCGCTAGCGGCGTTGGTTTTTGCACGAACGGCCGTAAACAGCTTTGGTAAGAATACTTCTTCTAGTTAAATTTTGCATACTAATTTCAATATTTAAGCCAGTTCCCATGCGGCTTTCTTAAGGTTATTCTACAGTTACTCAATGAATAACTGGGCGTCCCATTTTTCGTTTCTACGTGCGAGCTGGCTAGAAACTCTAGAATGCACTAGGCCGCATTTTGCAGCAGTTAACTGCTGTCCTTGCTCTTGTCGTCCTGGGGTTCTATGAAATGAAGCAGCCAAATCCTGCTTATAAGCCGTATTCCTCAAGATGCAGCATACCAGGATCTTCGCCCTCACGATCGTTTAACATCACATCGAATCTAAATGTACGTACATGCATTCCTCAGCGTTTTTATCGACAAAGGCAGTTGTTGCAAATATACTCAGTTCTTGCTAAGGCCTCAGAATATCCAACTGAAGCGTGTTTAATTACTCCTTTTAATTAATCAGTTTATTACGCTAAAAGCGTGAGCGATTAATCGTTTCAAAATTGCTGAAATACGTATGTACCCAAAATTCACTTCCGCCGCGTAGTTTGGATTTGAGCCCACATGTCAAGTGCGATACCACAGGAGGCGATCCTGAGTTGCACCCCGAGCTATTAATTAACATATTTTGTGACTAAAATACTTAAAAGTTGATTCTTATTTGTTGTTTATTTATTTCTTAGGCAATTGTCCTACAAATCTCGTGTTGCTGACACTTTAGCTTTTATGGCTTATGTATATAATTCATGCGTTAATGCGATTATTTGGGTTTGATTAAATGCTCCTATCGCTGATAAAATTTTTGTGTCTTTTCCGCAACCCTTTCGCCTGTACAATTTATATAAGTATGCAGTGAAGCACTAAAATTAGGTGGTGTGTTATTAATTAGCTATATTTTTTTATGTTGTGAGTAACGACAAGGCGCTCATATATTCATAACTCTACTGTTAAATTTTAAAGCCAGAAGGATCTTTGCCTATTCCTTACACCACGCCATATTCTACCGAGAGTTCTTGAGCTAGCCCAGGCACTGTCTACTTTTCGTTTAAGGGAACGGTACAACATCGCTTTTAGTAGTAGGGTAAATTCAACGCTATCAAATATTAAGTCCATCAGATCAGGTGTTCCACAAAGTTCTGTATTCGGGCCTTTACTGTTTAATATTTGTTTACTGCATTCATGTTCCATCTAATTGTTTCCTAGCAACGTATGCTGACATTACTACAATAATCTCGCAATGCTTGGATTTAAATAAAGCCATTGAAAATCTTCAGCAAGCCATAAATGAGTTACATGCATGGTTTATCAGGTGGAATATAGAACTTAACCCTAATGAATGCGTTCCAAAATGTTTACATTGAAGTATTTTAAGGACCTTAAAGGCATGGAGATAGGTAATAAAGCGTTTTCGTGGAATATTAAAGAGACACCTGTTAAATACTTTGAAATGTATTTGAATTGTAGACTGACATGGAAGCGTACGCACTTAACGATGCATATAATAAATATAGACTCCATAAGAATTCGAAATTCGCCATTAAAAATAGAGTGTGCATTACTAATTTTCCAAGCAATATTAGGAGCTATGTATGTCTGTCCAGTATGGGGCGCTATTTAAAAAACACATAGTGCTAGGAATATATTTTAAGCCTTTATGATTATAATAGCAATTTATAACATTTCAAGCATATCAAATATTAATTTATAAAATTTTACAGAAATATGCTAGTTTAATGTAGCAGATTTTTATTTTAGGACTGGATTATTTAAATTTATTTTTTTATTAAGTAATTATTGCAGCCATTTATGTTGAAGAAACATTTTCAATGCAAACTTTTATAAACAATATATATTCTGCTTTTTATTAGCCTTCTTCAGTGTTAAAGTTAACATTTACATGTGCAGATTAAAACACTTAATACAGCAAATTCTTATAATAAATGTGAAGAAATAACTTATTCACCATGAATACCTAACATTAAAGAAGTGGTGTGTAAAATTCCACCATGTTAAACTATCCATGTACAAAATGTAAATAACTATTTTTTCATAAACGACATAATGTAAATTCAATATGTAAACTTGTAAAACTTTAACACTGAAGAAGGCTCGTAAAAAGCTGAATATATATTGTTTATGAAAGTTTGTATTGAAAATTTTTCTTCAACATAAATGACTGCAATAATTACTTAACAAAAAAGTTTAAAATGCTAGTTTCATCAAATTGTTAATTTGTAAAAACGGTATTAAAAATAGAGTTTGCCTAAATTCGAACAACAAAATTTGATCAGAGCAGCTTTGGAAATAATGTATAACAATGTAAGATCGAAGAAACACAAAAAATTGGGGGAAAGGAAGCCAAGCTGTGAAGTGGTATTAATTTTGACTTCTCCAACGAATAATTATTAATACGTGAATAAATACCCTTTTCCCAATTCAGTGCGTTTCATATTATATTCTATATCTTTTGGGTTGGCTGTAGTAGGCTGCATTGATTCGTAGCACCTCTGCAAAGGTTTATAAAAAGTGTGCACCGAGTGTTAGCTGTTTTCCGAGTTTGTGTGCGAGGTTCGAGCAGTGTAATTGGAGCCCTGTGAGCTAGAGGTAGGCAACGACGTCCGTGGAAAGCAGTTGGAGCACTAGGTGTGAGGAAACGGCAGAATTGGAGACGGTTTCAGAGCGGTCGAGGTACAGGAGTCGTTCAGAAGGGCATTGGAGGCTTGTATCTGTACGACAACGAAGAAAGAGCGGCCCAGACATCGTGGTACCTGCTGGAGGCTCGAGTTAAACCCTAGTTTCCATTGGAAAATCAACATAAAGGTCAGGAAAGTTTATCATAAAAGAATGAATTTAGTTATTTGTAAGTGGATTCGGCATTTTGTAGATTTCCGGCAGATGCGTTATCTGACTGTTTTTGTTCGTGACGTATATTTATTTACTTTTATTATTATCACCTAGGAAACGCTTTAATTACATAATCATTGATCATTTGTCGAAGAATACAGAACTTGTTTTGCAAAATTGTGAGGTTGGATCGCTATATTTCAATTTGGTTCCCATTAGTTAAAATATTCAGTATTGTAGCGGTCCCAGTGGTTAAATGAGAATTGTTCAAAGCTTTTGCAAGTAAGTTATTAAAAAGATACCACGATATTTAAGTGGTTAGCAAATGTATTTCCAATAATTGATACGAAATCAAGATAATACGTGCTAGGATGTAAAACCCAACCCTTTGGGATGATATATCCATTTATTTAAATAATAATAATATCAATATCATATAACTTAAGTATAACCACGTCAATATATAGAAATTGCAGGGTTTTCAACATCAGATGTTGATAACACCTGCCAATGCTCCGAGGTACATAAGAAACGAACAAATACATCGTAAACTCAACTTACCATAGCTATCTGACTTTACTAAGAATACCACACAAAGGTTATACCTATACCAACTCGAGAATTTGTCCTACGGCTCAACTGTATAATCTTGGTGAACGATCACAGAATATTCGTTTAAAATCAAGACTTGCGCAAATATTCTACTGAGTGATGGTGATTAAAATTTACAACATTAAATAATAACTTGTTATCTGGTTTTTCGTTATCAACCTTTAATAATCGCTGTGCACGACTTAAGTGTGTATAACTAGTGATTGTGACAAAAAGAAGAGAAAATACAATTTCTTATTGCAGTATTATTTTTTATTTTTAAATTAAAGCTTTGCTTGCAACTAAAATAACCGTAATTTACAAAAACCTTCAAACCCACACTACCTGTAGCTTTGATTGCCTAGATGTCCAGAAGTCACGCAAAGGGGACATGCTCTCACAATTTTCGATAACAATTCCTGCTACGCAATTTTTGTTACGAGGCCTTATAATCCCAAATTCCCTCTTCAAATTTCGATGACGGCACCAAAGAAATTACAGTTATTTTGTTCTCCTGGCTTCTGTAGTTTTGCTAACGTTAAATAAGTAATACGTTGATTTGCTCGGTGGTTGCTTCCATTGTAATAATGTCGTCACATATTCTGTGTTCACATTCTTTGCATGAGGGTTGGCCATGAAAGTTTCCCCAATGTAGCTGTGTAAAATTACTTTGTTGTGTTTAAACTAGGTTTACATTTGAGGTTATGGTTACCAAACGGATTTAGGTTAGAAAACATAACAAAACATCTTAATTGCAAAGTTGATATATTTAAGAGAAACAGAA
>CALNHX010011711.1:0-30175 GCA_940337035.1 Agriotes lineatus
TTTGCCTAGTAGCAGCAAGGCAAAATGACTGAAATTCAGCCGTCAGTTTGCAAAATATTGATTTTTTTATCAAAATGTCGGCGTTTTGCAAAATGACTAGACATTTTGGAAAAAGATGGATTATGCGAAATGCCTGCGACATATATACTGAAGTCGGGATGTTAAATCTCAATTTAAGATCGTCCCCGAATATTCGAAAATGTTCGATTTTATTACAGAATCTGATAGATTAAGTTTATGGCTTTACTAAGAGTACCCACACGTTGTAACTTACACAGAAATAGCCAAGTATTTATTTTAACATCTTTTTTTAAATACTTCCATATCTCCCCCTCCCCTTTACACTTGGGCATTTCGCACGTATCAGGGAACACCAAAAACGAAATAAGACAAATCGCAGGCAAACAACAATGTGGAATCCAGGATTCAGTAGAATGGTGGAATCAACAACTGAAATTAGTTCAACCAACGAGCAATAGATGGCGACGTGTACTTTAAAATCAAGTAAATATTCTCCAGTAGTTTTAAATATCGGGGAATATTCAGAAAGGTATCGATCGGATATTCGCGAATTCTCTCGAATATAACTATTCCTCGCTTGGAAATATTTGTCGCTCACCTCTCTCTATACTGCAGTTTTTGGTAAATCTACAGTATCATCACCTTTGGAAATACTGGGACTTTTCCACCAATTAAAATAAATTCAGGCAAGCCAGAGTATTTCGTTCAAATGACTCAGTACATGAATAAGCCAGATAGAGAATACTCTAATATCTTATTTAAAATAACAGTTAAACAATATTTTCTTAGCTGATTACATCGCATACAGTTTTATGTATAGTTTTCAAATTACGAAATAAAATTAAAATCCCAAAAGCGTAATAAAGAAGAAGAAGAAAATTCCAAAGGTAAGAATACTAAAAATCTCCAAAGAAATGGGCATCCTAGATAAAAAATAACACAAATGAAACCTTCAAGAAATGCAAACAATCATGTTGATAATTTTAACAAGGTTCTATAAATACAATCATAGCACACCCCCTTTTTTCTTTATTTGTACTAAATAAGCGTCACGTTTTGATATATAAGTAAATTGGATAAAAGAAAAACGATGCAACGTACTTCAGCCAGCGCTACGGAAAGGCTTAGCGATCGCCGCGCACTACATTCAACGCAACGTACATAATTGTGCAACGATAGCAGCGTAGCGTACTAACGTGGATGGAAAGGTGTATCGATTGGACGATTGTCGCGTACCGCAGTATCGCAGATATTAATGTACAGCGATAAATGCCAGCCGTACATGCAAGGGAAATTCCGTGTAAAGCCCTTTACAGATTTTTTCAACCGGAATCATATTGGTGCAAAGGCACTCTTTAATACTACCTCTAAAAAGGAATCTCCTAGTATGCCGACTTTGCAACTGGGACAAATACAGTCCATCAAAAATGTTAATACTTAATTCTGTTCTAATTAAATGGTAATAAGTAATTAATTAAGATGCCTTTGAAAAAATGAAACTCTTAAGTTGTCAAAAATGTATGTTGGCTTACCAGTGTTTCATTGTATCTTTTAAAATTGTTTATAATTATTGTTAATTTGGTTCAAAATGCCGCAGATTTACATAAGAGATTTATTTACGAAAAATGTCAAAATGATGTAGTTGTCGAACGATATCATGCAATCATATAATTATTTTCAACGGCTTGAAACGTCGAATAATGGTCCCTAATTGAAATAAAATAAATTTTAAAAATTTCTCTTAACTGTAATTTCCATTTTTTAGCATTACATGGGTCACATAATACTTAAATTAAAAAATATAAATTGTATTTAAAAAAGGTATTACACTTGAAATGTCACTTATGTGGTATTATTAAAATAATATACAGGGGTTCTAATTGAAAATCAAAAGTTGGTATCACTTCTTCTGAAACCGGAAGTGAAAAAATTACTAAACCACGCCCACCACTCTCTTCACATATCCGCGACGATACTTGCCTATAAATCTTCGCCTTCCTCCTTCCGATCGTTGGGAGAGTTTTCTTTTTAGCGTGGTTTACTCGTTAAGTTACCGTGGTCTTCTATTCTTTCCCTTGCAAAAGAGTTTCACCTCTGGCGTGGTTTACATGTTGAGTTATCGTGCTCTTTTGCTTAACTCCTGATAAAGCCCCTCATGAAAGTAGGCGAAACGCCCAATTCTTCAATCTTCAATCGTTTGTTGCATAATGACAATAGCCGTGAAAGCCTCCGAAATCAATGCAATTAAGTGTCAAGCGGTCCCAAGAGCGAGGTTTTGCTGGATCATACGGGGTGTTTATGAAACCACTCTGAGTATCTTTAAATGGCTTTAATACGCTTTGGTTAAATGGAACACCATTTTGGGATTTTTGTATTCCTCAGTTAATTGTCTATAATTTTTGTTCGCGATACCATGTAGCTAAAGTTTGTATTTGTCAAAATATTTAGCATGTTGTTCAAAACAAACAATTTAAGAACAATTTGTCGGTGCTTGATACAACGAGAGCCTTGAAACAAACAATTCGAAACCGAAGATTATCCATGCTTTCGGTAAAGTACCGCTTGTAATTAATTTTTTACACAAAGAACTAATCGATATGGTGCAGAATATGAAAAAAAACTCTTTTACTGACATCAAGGGTTCATACTCAGCAGTATGAAGGGAGTCGTCCAGAAATAGTAATAAGTAATAAGTTTTTATGTGAAAAACATGAACGCAGGAAAGGAGCTACCGATCAAGAAAATTAACATATGGTGTTTGTCGGTATAATTAAAAATCATCAATAAAGTATCTAAAACTTGGTTTACAGTTAGACATAGCTCAGTTGTCAGTATCAAGAATTCCCAGTAATAATAAATTCCAACGTTACCACCTACAGTTAGTGTAATAGTTGGATCAGTGATTTTGAAAATCGGTTAAATTATTGCGAATGACCCGTTGACAAACATCGAGAACAAGGACACTTTTTTGATTTTCTGTTAATTGCGAATGGAGTGATATTTCACAAGAACGGATATGTAAACAATATAATTTCTATTATTATGCTATAAAGAATTCCCATTTTGTTAGATCGGTAGATCATCAACATACTTAGATCACTGAATGTGTGGACACGAGAAGGAATATTAATCAATTTTTGCAAGTAATTAGACATTTTCTTGTTGAAACTTGTGGATTGGTTTAATAAAGGAAACCAAAAACCAAAGAAAATTGAAAATGTATTTGAAATGCTTTGCGGGCATATTAAGGAATGTAAATGATATTTTTGCACAGATTTCACAAATGCATAAATTAGAATAGTGCTCATATTGAACACATTTTGTGAATTTTTGTTTATTATTGCATATGTTTTTTATTCTGTTTTTTGTACTTCCAAAATGTGTGTGTATTTCATTTTCTGCATTTTTCTATTTAAAGCAAATAAAATAATAGTTATCTTTTCCTCTATTTTATTCTTTTAGCCCCATTGCCTCTATTCGACAGTCTTCTTTTAGGGGATACTGCTAAACTTCTTCTTAAACTGTTAATTTTTGCAATAACATGTTAAATATTTTGAAAAATACAAAGTTTAAGTACATAACACTGTTAGCAGTTAAACTGAGAAAGGGTGAACTGACATTTATCACAGAACCCAATACCACGGCAAAATCAATTCCAATAAGAAGAAAATCAAGACTTGTATGGTTAGAACTAATCAGCTGATTTGGGGTACAGAAGCAACTTCCGAAATAAGGCAAATTTCTACCTCACAGTTTGGGGTGCACGTTCTTACCGAGGGATCGGACGACCATTGGCGGTGGACGTGACTGAACAAAAGGAAGAAGCTGCAGGGTATTATGGGCTGTAATAATTATAATCCTTTCCTTCACCATGTTCGTCATTTAAATGCTTTTTAAAATTCCATATCATAATTATGGTATTTACATAAATTAATTTCCCAGGGAGTAATTTATTTCAGAACGACCACACCGTACCAAACAAACCGCTAATGAAAATCATAGACATTTAACTAAAAAGAATACAAATATGTCGACATATATTGGCCGTGCTCTGTTAAAAATAATATCTGTGTGCTAACCAACCAACACTAAATATCCAATAATTTTGTTATCAAGCTTTCAAAGTGCTGAAACTTTTATATGCAACTCTTTGATGCATTTTAATGGCTATATAAGATATAAACCAAGGACACACTATCAATTATCCTGTATAATGTTGATTGGTCCTTATTTAATCCAAATACAATTTGTATTTTTGGTTGACACTAAAAGAAAACACTAAAACTGTTGTTTAACTAAGGTTTTTTTTTTTTTTACACTTTCTTTAAACATTAATATTTGTATCGAAACTTTGTATTTGAATTTAACTTTTATATAAAGTAATACTTTTTTCACAACTTTTTTAAAAATATTTGCAAATATAGAGAGCTGTAATTTTAAATTATCTCCATTTCCCGCCAAATCGTAAAAAATTAATAGAAAATACTCAGCTGTCTATAAAAAATTCTTGTAAAAATCTGGGCCTAATCATCGACCATAACTTTAGATTCAAAGAGCACTTAAATAACTGCATTAAAAAAGCTTATATTAATCTGAAAACCCTATATCTCTCCAGACATTCTTTGTCTCAAAACGCAAAAATCTGTTTATCCGATGCCTTGGTTCTGTCACAGTTTACTTACGCTGATACAGTATATGGTCCTTGTTTGGATAGTACTGATATCAAACGAGTGCAAAGAGTGCAAAACTCTTGCTTGCGATTTATTTTTGGCTTAAGAAAATTCGATCATGTATCCCACAAACTCTCTGTAATTAAATGGTTGAACATGAAAAATCGTAGGTCACTGCATTTAGCTTGCTCATCCTATAAGCTGATAACTTCAAAAATTCCTGATTATCTCTACAATAAACTACGATACAGAACTGACGTTCACAATATTAATATTAGGAGTAAGGGACTTTTAACTTTACCTGCTCACAAATCTAGTCTATACGAACGCTCTTTTTCATATAACGTTGTCAAAATGTATAACTCTCTATCTTTATTTTCTCAGACACTCAGTATTCGTAAATTCAAACGTCTTTATCATGATTATTTACTTGCAACTCAGTAAAGCAGCCACGGAATTTGATTTGATTTCCTGGGGTGTGTTTATTGGTCTACTATTTCCTTTCTTTTTTACTGTTTTTTTTTGTATGCCATTGTTTTTTTGTTTTTTTTTAATAAGCATCGAGCACATTAACGATATAATTATGCATTTATATTTTTGTTAATTATTCAATTAAGGTTAAGTGGAAGAACAGTGCCATTACTTCAAAATGGCGTCTGAACTTCGCCTTTTGTATAGTAAATATTATAATATTTTTTTTCGCTTTTGTATTTTGTTTTGTCGAAGCAATAAAGACCATTTATTATTATTATTATTATTATTATTATAAAACATCTTAAAACGCCAAATAAATAGAATGATGCACATCTTTTTGCATACTTTTTGAAATAATCGCAAAATTAATTTTTGTTTCAAAAATGTCCTTTGTCTTTCCGTTTAATCTAAAAATAATTATATAAAACAAATATTGAACGTTATATGTACTATGTAGAGTCGCTTATTTGGCCACTGTCAACTGACATTTGTATGTGTAAGTTACGCAGTAAAACAAAATCTGTGGTGACCACGCCCCACTTTTATACAGAAAGGTTGTAAATTACTAGATAGCTCGAAACTTCGTTAATAATACAGATATCGAGAACAATTTTGTTGTTTAAAATTCTAGAGTACAGCCTACAATGTGTCAGAAACCAATTCACATCACGGCTTCCTATTTTTGTGTAGTGATACACGATTTTGGTTTTTTAAATGAAACACCCCCATATTTTTAGACACATATCAGTACTAAAAATTCTTTAAGATGGCACACTTAAACTAAAATTTTGGAACTTATATCATTTACTTAAAATTTTTAAAATTATGTTATACGTATTTTTACTTGTACAAAAGCTACTTTCAAACGAAATTAGGAATACGGTACCTACATTGTTGCAAGCTCTTTTATTGTGAGCAAACCCCGTATGCTTGGGTTTTGTTATCAGCAAAATTATTATTTTTTAACTTTTAACCAGAATATTGGCTTAACAAAATAGATTTAGACATTGGTAAGTTGCATTAGATTGTCTTATTTTATGTCCAGGAATTTGTGGTTAAGCCATGTCGACATATTTCGGAGATACCTTCTATAGTTGGATTTTCAGTTATTGTTATTGTTATTGTTTCTTCGAAGTAATGGTGTTCATTTTTATTTAATGTCATTATACACATTAACTGACTTCAGATAGTAATTGTATAGAATAACTAGCTAATTCATAGATTAACTAGGCATATACTATTGTATACATTTTATACTTGAACTAAAGGATACAGTTGCGTATAGAATGCCTAGTTATTCTATAGACTAACGGCATTTCACACTCAAATAACATGTGAGAAAACGAAAATGAAATCAAGCTTAGCTTTGAAATATTTGTTTGTGTTGGTGGCACTGTAAGTCTATGTCAAACTCGAGGTTAGCAGGTTAGGTTTTGCGTCAGTTTTGACACAGACTGATGCAAAGCCTAACCTGCTATCCTCGAATTTGACATAGATTTACAGTGCCACCAACACAAACAAATATTTCAAAGCCAAGCTTGATTTCATTTTCGTTTGCTCACATGTTAATAACATACTAGATGAGTTTTTTAAAGTGTTACAAGGCAATATCTCGAAAATGGTATACACGTATTTACGTAGATTCGAATTTTATAAACAAAGGTACCTACATCATCCTATTTAAAATTCCAAAGTTACTCCCACCCCTCAAAATAAACAGGGGGGGGGGGGGTAATTATAAAACATACGTTTAAATATGTCCCTCGATCTCCCTATTATCTCACCAAAATTTAATGAAAATATTTGAAACCGTTTTCGAGATATTGCCTTGTAACATTTTAAAAACTAGTATACAGGGTCCGGTAACGATGAGAGGTTGGAACACGTTTCTAAGCGTACGAAGGTGGTACACATTACTAAAATGCTTTTGGTTATAGACGACGGCTCAAAAAAGGGGTGGCAAATAAAACTTACTTTTTCTACGACCACCACTAAAAGTAGGTCTTTTAGTGCTAGCTTTTTTCGCTAAAAGTGACGTTTTATAATTTAGCGTGTTTAAAATGAGATCAGCTGTTTACTTTTAGCACATGCGTTGTAAAGTGAAGTGAGGTTATAAAACTACATTTCGAACTGGAAGTGAGGTTGTCAAGTTATTCTAGTTACTTCTTGCGTTAGAGGTAAAGTGTTTTTTAAATAATTAAAGCGTTATGTAATGAATAAAGTCAGATGTGTGCTATTATAAATACCTTTGATAACTGACTTTGACAGTACTGTCTCCAGAAACATTCACCTGCGCGTCAAGGCCATCTCGTTATTATGACATAAATTATAACTGTCATAAATGCAAACCTTTGTTAAATCGACATTTATGGATTAATAACAGAAAATTTAAGGTCGTAGAAAAAATATTGTATGCAAACTCGTGCTAAAAGTGGTTTATGCACGAGACACGTCTCGTGCATAAACATCAACTTTTAGCACTTGTTGCATAAATAGCTATTTTTACTATATTTGGGCAGCTTAAAAAATTTGCGTCAAAATGCTAATCATTTTAAGACAAGTGGTATGGTTCTGAAGTTAACTATTGGAGACTGGAGATATTAACGATTTTACGCAATAAAAAGCCGAATTTCGAAGGCCCGTTGTAAGTAATAGAAAACAATTGAATGAAAGAAAACGTTACCAAAAAATTATGTGAATCACCTTTCGAGTGTAAAATAGTGGCTCTGCGTATTAACGTTTCACAGGTGCTAAAAATTTGAAAATTTAATAAATTCAGATAAAACACCTTGTATATATTGTATTTTTGAAATGTAATTTTAATCAGCCCTCTTTCTCGTATTTGATGCCCAGAAATGTAACCGATTTTTTTATATACGAGCCTGAGCATAGAACAACCATTTTAGTTGCTTAAGATGCGTTAGTTAACAGGATAACAAGCGAATGTCGTTAAAATGCTATAAAGACTTCAAGCCTCCGAACATAACATAAAGCCAGGTTTAGTAAATAATGATACAAAAAGTAATAAACAAGAAAAAACGAGAAATGCATTAATACATTAGCTCTAGTAACAAATGAAATCAGATGTAAACAAATGTGACTATGTATCACTGCAGAGCCCTTCCAATAAGATTTATTTTGATATATCATTTCATACCCTTAAATTCAACCGTTTTTCAGATATACCTAATTTACTCTTGCATTTTTCATTTTTATTAAATTTGGTTATTTCTCGCGTCTGGTTGTCAGCGTGGCCGAACAGTTAGAGAGCTCAGGCTGCGGTGCCACGGTGCGGGGTTCAATCCCGACATCTGGCAACTGGCTGGCGACGCACCCAGTCGCTTTAAAAAAATGGGTACCGAAACCACAGCTGTGGAAGTAAGGAATTTAGATTCACTGAATTTCGGAAAGAGATATTTCGACGACGCTGACTCGCCTTGTCTCAGGCCATGTTACTACATGGAACGAAGTGCCGGAACTTGACAATTTCTTGTGTCAACGACTGAATTTTTAATTTCTAAACTTGGGTTTTTGTTGTGCTCGCAAAGTTCAAGTGTTTGAATTAGCATTTTACCAGTGTTTGTTCCTTATCCTTTTATATAAATCATCTTAATGGGCTATAATTCTGTTCATGATTATAGTTGCATAGCAGAAAAGCAATTGAAATGATTAAATATGAAACATTTGAGCCCCCTGTATAGCGTTAGTACACAGGTCCACTATTTTACACTCAAAAGAGTGTCATGATTATGTACTTCAAATTTATGCACTACGGTAACATTTAACATCGTAAATCATCAGCATTAAGAGGACCAATATGATACACGAGTTGGAGGTGTTCAGTTGGAGGTATGTGGAAGTTCAGATGCCCAATGGTGAATTTATCCTAATAGGAAGCGTTGACGTGGATGGATGAAGGTTTGTAGGAATAATTTCGTAAATTTGTCCTGCATTGGTAGATAGCAGCACCCTGCAGAACAATAAAAAGAGAGGAACAATTGTGGGTTGTTCTTTATTTAAAAGCCAGTCTTAAGAGGAGCTGTAATCAGAAGGCTGTATCATAAGATAAACCATTCAAGAAACGATAAATAATTACCTGAATTGTGAATAACTAAATTGCACGTTTTAACTTACGGGAGAGACGGTCATGTTAAAATGATTGATTAACTGAGCTAGTTTATTAAAATCTAATTAATAATACTATATTTATTTTAAATGTCTAATAATTCACAATAACATATTTTTGCTAATGCTGCTTCTATTCAATTGTTTTCTGTTAGTTATAGTAAACATTATATATATTTATATAGTATTGACTCTACTTTTCAAGCCACTATTTACACAATAGTTACTAGACTGCTAAACTATTCATATTTATTTAATTTAAAACACTTTAAATAAAATATTTGCCCAAATTCAAATTTATTTAATCAAATTATTTATTTATTTTGATAGCTCAGGTAATAGAACAATTTCTCTTATCTCAGGTAGGTTCTTGCGTTAGAAAAACTATCAAAATTCTTGTAAAAATTGTTTGGTTAATGAAAAGTTATTTCACAATTATCTGAGAACTCTAAATTGTCACTGTCAGACTATTAATATGACATATTAGCGGAATTCATATTCAATCAATACATGTTAGTTCAAATATGTTAACAAGCGTAAGTATTTATGTACGTAACTTATTATTTTACTGTTGAAATTGATTAATGTTTATCTTTACATATACCTGCTTATCTTCCCTTAATTGAATTGATCCAATTCTTCTGTCGAAAAAGTACAAATGCAACCAGCTTATTTTGTCACATATGTGTGTATGTCCAACCAGAATTCCTACTTCAATTCGAACCCACAGTGTGACAATGGATAGAACACTATTAAAGTCTCATACACCAACCTCAACAAGCAACCAACTCTCCCATATGGTAGATCCTTTGTATCTCCTCCAACAGCAATTCCAAGATCTCTTCCCCTCTACAGCAACTCGCATAAAATCCAACCAATTACTTAACTCCATTCCATAAGCATTTACTTCAATGATGATTTTGCAACAGCGTACCCAATTGAAATCCAATTCACAGATGTCTTCACCTTAACTGCGATTCCTATGCCTATGGAATTCATCCAGCAATCACAGGTCCAGGTCTTATTTACTCCAATAATAACTTTATGACAGCGTACCCATTCAAATCAGTTACAGATATCTGCGTCTTGAGAGCAACTCAAATTGCAGCTCCACCTCGAACGAACTCACCTCACCAATTCCAATATTCTCAATTCTTCCTTAATTAATTAAATGGCCTCCTTCTTCATTTTAAAGTTTGTTTCATTTTAAAATTCTTACTCATTCCTCTTATTTTTAATTAATTTAGTCCTTTGCACCCTTGTATATCACACCATTAATAAATTATTGATTATAAAAGGATTTATTTCGTTAATATTGTCGATACAAATGAATTATGTCTACATTTTAGAAATCAAAAATAAGTTGTTCTCTATTTACAATTCACTATAGTAATAGTCATTTTATACAAAATGTTTAGAACTAACACCCTGGATTATTTTTAACTACATACAGTATATTTTTTTTCTGACAATCTTATACGTAACTTATTCAAATATGCACTCAGCTTAGACCTTTGATATTTCTTCAAACATACTTATAGTTTGTAGTAACTATTAATTGCTTTTTAATTATAAATTGCGTTCTGTTAATATTAACAACTCCAAGGCGATAATTTTAATTTGTATTTTAGAACCTTATTTTTGAATATTATATGTATTTCCTGATTTGAATTTTGTATGTAATTTCTTAATAATTTTTGAATAGTTAGGCTTTTATTTTCTGCTCAACTTCACTCTTGTATTTTTAAATAATTAGATATTTTTTCATCCATAAATACTTTTCTATCTAGAAATTAACTTTTAACGATAAATCAGCAGTCCTAACCTACAACCATCACAATATATAGCAACTGCTTAAAATGTAGAATATTTTGTATAAAATCATTAATATCCCCAAAACAGTTAATGTTAGACCCCTATCAGGCAAAACTTTTAAGCCATCCAAATATAGGGCTCTATAAAAAACTAAGTTTATGTTGGTTACTTTGCGTATACATTATTTGCGCATTTTAAATTTTAAAATTTGTTGTATTGTTCGGCGACATACATAGTGGATTACAACCATGTAAAAATAATAATTAAAGTTGCACTAAACAGCTGAAATTACCAATGATCACTTAACTAAATTCAATCTACACAGATTTGCATAACCTAATTGAAATAAGTAAATAAAACAACGATTATTTTATTATTATTACTTAAACATTATATTTACTATGCTCGAAGAGCGTTGTTTCCATATACATTTGCTGTGTATAGATATTATTTATTTATTCGTTATTGTAACGCTGATCGTAGGAGGCATTGTTAAAAACAGTCCTGCGCACGGCCTACTCTGCAGTGTGGTGGGATCACGTGGTGACAAGTGCAACAGCAATGCCCGTTTCGAAGTGAGAGGAGCAAGTTCTCTGCTCTCCTGCCGCTTCGGATCTTATTACGTATATTTGCAAGAAATACGCGAATGCATCAAAATAGACTTAAATAATAAAACAAACTACCCTCGAAAAAATTAATTCTAACGCGGGACAGCCAACAAGGTTATTATTACTGCGCGCTGCATTATTCAATTGTTGCACCCGTAGTGCAACAATAGAATTCGGAAACGTCAGATCGTGGAAACGTGTTGTGACTCGTTGTGTTTCCAGTACAGACAGCCCCTGTTAGTGTTTTCAAACTGTTTTGCGTAGATGTAGCCGCGAGTTCTGTCCGATTTCTCAACATGTGACATTTGGTACTTGCATGACACGTGCGTGGGAGACTGAAAATATGAACTTCCCTGTATGGCCAAATCCGTTTTGAGCAGCAGCCGACAGCCAACAATTGAAAAGTGAGTCTTTGCCCCTAGTTTCTGCTCTTTTGGCCGCCGTTTGTTTTTACGCAGCCGAGACCGACCATGTGGCCGATTGCGTAAAAGTGTGTAGGTTTTGCGGAATTTCGAATAATTTAATCGATGTCACAGCAGATCGATGTAGCTTGGCCTATGTGTAAAATTAGACCCTTTGGGTGCATCTCGGTGCATGCCCAGACTGCACTGTGTTGCTGTTGGTTATGAACTTCATAAAGTACAATTTATTGGCTGTCGAAAAACAATTCAGGGGTTTTCTATGGGGCCTGCTTATGCTTGGCATAATTTGCAAACTGTAAGTGCGAATGTTGATGTTTCATGTTTTGCATCTGTCTGTGGCAGAAAAGAAAGTTCTTAATGGGCGCTTGAGTAAATGGGGGTCATCTTACACCCACGCAATTACGTTGAAGTAGATTAGACATACAAAATGAATCCTATAAGACTTTACTACGATATTTACGATGCGTAAAATTATGTTAAGTTAACGAGCAGATATAGTTATAGGCTATATTAGGCTCGTTTAACTAATGACTTCTGTTTGAATTTCATAACTAATTTTGAATGCAAATAGAATAGGGAACTGATTTAATTGCATAATTATTAAAAACTAATCAGCCACCATCTGACAATTGTTTTCCATTGTAAAGGCTTTCATTCAGGAGTATCAATGATTTTCTGTTGTTTATGCAACAATAATATGGTTAATTTGCGTATGTAAAATACAGAAAATTATATTGTAAATGAACATCATATTCAGTTTCAAAGAAAGTTAACGTCTAGTTGACACGGGTACGCTGATAGCATCTAAAAAGAGGTGAGTTATAATTAGGTGAAAAAAAAAGATAGATAGTGGCGAATATACAGTAAAACCGAGTAAAACAGAGTTGAAATAAGATTAATCCAAACATACAGTACAAAGTTGTAGAATACCCCTGATAACTTCAGCCTCTTAAAGGCCAAGAAGAAAAAACATTAAATTAATTGTTGAAAAATGTCTTGACACAAGGTAGTCATTCTTGGCATATGTGAGTATCTATTGTTGAATAATACACCTTCCCCTTTTAATCGTTTGGAAATCGATATACAGCTGCAGCTGATCACTGGTATATTTTTTGCCGCAATATTGTGCCTCATCCTGTATCATTAAAACTTTTAGATATTACGATAAACCAAGTTCACATACAGATTTGTTTTCTCTTTCATGTTGTTACTTGGAGTTTTTATTTTCAAATTAAACGAGCACCATTTTGTCCCTAAAGATAAAACATTTTCGAAAAATTATGTTATGAATTCAAAGTTTGTTATTAGGATTTTTGCATTTAAAAAATCTATTAAATTGTCAAATTCCATTAAACTTCAGAACATTGGCAAGACATTTTTTTTATTAATGTCGACTCACTACTGTGCATCAATTTCTAAACCATTAAGAGGGTGCATTACTCAACCATGGATATTCACGTGTGCCACATATGAGTACTCTTGTGTCAAGGCATTCTGGAATAATGAATTTAAATATGTTTTATATTCTTGACTTTTAAGGGGCTGTAAGTTACCAGTGGTACCTACTCTACAATTTTGTACTAAGGTACTCAAGTGTGCCAAATACGAGTACTCTTGTGTCAATGCATTTTTGATTAAAATGATTTTAAATATTTAAATATATTTGTTCTTCTTAACCTTCAAAGGGTTGTGAGTCATCAAGAGCACAACTTTGTAAAAAGGTATGTTTGGCTTAATTTTCTTATTTTGATTCAATAACACTACAATTTTGCCCCTAATTATAAATCACCCTGCATACCTGGCATTATTGGGACATCAGAAGGTAATAATACATTTAATAAAGAGTAAAAATACTTTGCTTTCCAGGCTTCATAAATTAAAAACAATTTCTACTTTCTAGCAGAAGTTTTGTGAAGACATGTATTTGCTCTGATAATCTTTACTTTAGCTTACTTTTAATTTTTTTGTAGCCACGTAAAACTATCATTACAATGTATATTAAAAAAAATTAATAGGAATTAAGTATTTTTTATATCAATTGGCGGTTTAATAGATTTAGTTTGTATGAAAATATTTTTTTTACAATATCATATGTTTAAGTGGTCATTATTTAACATTTTTCGGGGTCTAACATTTGTCATTATTTAAACTTGTAAGATAAAAAAGTTGCTATTACAAAATTACTATAAAATAAAAAAATACCAGTTTTAGTAATTTCTAATAGCAAACTGAAAGATTTTAGTTTCAAAACTTCAACTTGCGAGGAAATTTCCGAGCCCTTTACAGATTCTTTCACTTGTGGGCTTTATAGCACTGGCTAGCAACGGGTCACATAATAATAATACTTGATTGCACGAGTCGATTTATGACCGAGCGAATTTTGCGAGCGAGGTTAATAAATAGGACGACTTAATGAAGTTAGATTATGTACGAGTTGCATATAAAGCTTTATGCTCCACTACTTTTTTACATAAATAATAATTAAATATCTAGAAAATAACATTAATAGGTTTCTGAAATAAGCAGCCGGGTACGCAGTTGGGTAGTGCTAGGCTTGCTAATAAGCAAGTCCTCGGTTCGAATCCCGCGGGGGCCGGAATTTTTCCGCAGCCTTGGAGATTGAAATCGGGCTCGGTGAGACCATTCACAGTTGGGCACCAAATTAACTGTGCTCTACTCAGAACCACAGACCTAAGAGGTAGAGTGACAAGATCGACACATCATCATGACACACACTTCACACAATGGTTGCTGTGCAAGCACAAAAGGCGCGCTCCAACTTTGTATCCCGAATCCGGGGCAAGTTGAGAATTGTACCGCCAGATGCAAGCACATAAAGCACCAGCCTCTACACCGAAAGGTAAAACGAGGTTAACGATAATACATACATACATACATGTCTTTGAAATGGCCAGACTGCCTTGTTGGATATTGGATATTGACATTTTTTCATGATGAGCATTTACGGCATCAAAAATGTGTTATAAATATTCAGTATCATCATAATTAATCGCGAATTCTTCATTTATAAACACTGTTCCTTGTTAATGTTCAAATTTCTTATGTTTTTTGACTGAAATGCATTTTTTTTTGCATTTATTTACTTGATAGTAACAGTTCAGTCTAATTTACTTTATAATTATGGTACTAGTACAATATAGTGTCACTTTATCATGCAGTTGAACATGCATTTTGCAAATAAAAAATGGGTCAAAGCAATCACGACCGCCGGACTACTATTTGATTAATTTCTTATTTTGCGTTTACTCTGGCAAAATTAAATGCATAACTATTATTACTATTTCGTTTAAATTGAATTACATATCGTGTAAACCACGTGGGTTAAGAATGTTTATTCACTGGAATAAACTTATATCGCTAATAAACATGTTCTTAAATGAGTTGGTGTATAAATAACTATTATTTTCTAAGAAAATATGCATTGCCATGTAGCAATGCGAGTCCTTATACAGGGTGTTTGTAGTTCACTAGACAGTCCGTAACTTCGTTAGTAATAAAATATATATTTTTAAAATTTAAATAGGTTCTAAAACCTACAAATTGATGTAAACTAGTTTTGTACGATATCTCTATTATTAACAAAGTTTCGGACTGTCTAGCGATCTACAAACACCCTCTGAAACATTAAATTTTTATATACCTATAAACGTTTTATTTTAAATACCTCCTCGCTGAGTTACAACCTCCTAAATTAGGGGGTTAAAGCGGGTTAAAGTTAGATTTTTATCATTTTACTGAAAGGTGGAAGAGTATTAAGGTCAAAATTAGCAGACACGTTCTACTAAGAGCAGACTTGTTTATGATTTTTTAAAATCTTTACGTATGTTATTAAGGGGTTACAATTAGCAACTCTTATATTTAAAACTAGCCGACCCGGCAAACGTTTTTCTTCCCAAAAATAATTTGTCTCTGAAACCCCGTTTCACCACTATAGGGTTTTAATTTTATGTCATTTCCACCGTCTTAGATTTAAAAATAAATGCCATTTTCGCAATCAATGTCCCAAAAAACCTCAATAACGACACCCATATCGATTTTTATGCTTATTTACCCCATTTTCGGAAAATCGCGAAATGCGTTTTCACTTATTTGTTTTTAGGAGTACTCCTACGAAGTTTCAAGTCGAAATGTCTATTTCATATTATTTTTCCATACAAAATTGGAACCCCCATTTTACCCCTTTAGGGGTTGAATTTCGAAATATCCTTCCTTATTCCTTGTATACATCATAAAGGAAACCTCTGTGCAAAATTTCTAGGTCCGAGGGTTTGGGCTGTCGGTTGATGAGTCAGTGAGTGAGTCAGGACGTTTCTTTATACGGGGTGATATTTAAGTTGATTCTTTCCTTTCACCATGATATAAAGCTTAAAAAAATAAGCATTTTCTTCATTTACCACTTTTCCAAAATATAAAAACTAAGGGAGGTACAGGGTGTTAAAGTTTAAAATTAAGAACTAAAATTACACAACAAAAATTAAACTAAACTTAATCTAATTTAAATATGTTCAAAATGATCACCATTCGCTTCTACACATACGTTCCGCGTATAAGAGCGATGCGCCAGCGACATTTTGAAGACACTGTCAGTAAATAATAAACAAATTCATTATTTTCATAAACGCCATACAATTTTTGTAGCAATAGCTGTTCCTTTACATAAAAGATACGAGTTTGACGAAAAAACTAAACGAGCTAGAATTTTTTAAAATAAATCAGGCTCCATATTACACGTTTGTATAATAAAATTTTACCCGTTTAAAAATTCTAATATAACCGACCTCTTTATGAACAAAATTTGTATGTTTCAACGTCAGCAGTATGTCTTTTAACGTGTATGGTTCCATGCATATCTAGACCTTGTCCATCATAACAAACAAGAAAGAAAATACAGTTCGTTTTTGCGACCGTTTTTAACCATATTTGTTGGCAAACCTATTGAATAAAGCTTACAAGTTGAAAAAGTTAAAATACTTTCAAAATATTTTATTTTGAAATATCACTTTTTTGTTAGAAAATCCCAAACAAAGATATGAATACGTATTGTTGCATTTTGTGTCGTGTTCGTGAATTGTTTTACTCGCTATAACTGTGTTATTAATAAATGTATCGATAAGAACATTGGTCTTTAGGTAGGTCGTGGCGTGTATAAAATCGCAACAATGGGTGCTGGTGCATAAAACAACTGACAATTGCCTTGATACATTACATTGGAATTAAACCGTTAAATGTGCTTAAACAATTAACGATTAGTCTGTGAAACAGCAATACTTAACCATACACACTTACGAGTTAGCTGTAAATATATGATCAAAGCACCTTTGAAAATAATATTATAGTCTAAATTTGTGGTTCTCAACAGACGCCACGGAGGATTGGGGAGGGGGTACAGGACAGAGAAATATGAAAAAAATGGAAGCCCCAAGTAGCTCTTGGCGTTTTTAATCACTTCTTGAGTAGTTTTCGTATTCTAAAATAATTAAGACATTTTAATAATGTTAACTCGTAGATGTACAATAAAAGATCAATTGTTTTAGCTTAGGAGAAATAATGTTGTTCGACTTTATTCAAAAAAATCCTAGGCTACTATTTTGTTTGTTAGAATGTCTGACAGTATATAGAATACTAGATAAGGTCATTTGCCATACACTTCATATAAACATGGAAGCGTTGTAACAGTAACTAACTGCAAATTGGATTTTACTTCATAGCCCTGGTACAGTTTAGTACTAGCACGATATAAAAATGATTGCTGTTGTTAAATTCGTTATAGTTGTTATCCAAATGTACATGTTTCTATAATATTAGTTCTAGTTTTATTACACTATTTTAGAAAAGCTCATCCTCATTTGACCACTGTACGAATTTACTACAAACACAAGATCCAATTGCCACCGTTGTTCTATTCTGCCATGTGGGAACTGTAGTTAGCAACGTAACGATTCACGTACGATAGATAAAGTTCAGTTAGCGTAGTTTATTTAAATAGGTATTGAGGTTGCGCTTTAGAATTGTTGGATTCATCGGGGATTCCATGACCTGCATAGTAGCATAGTGCGCTTGTAGGGAAATTTGCAATAAGTTACAAATCACTTAGTATTTGTTTTGGTTGTAATCAAGTAATATATATCCATAATTTTGAAGGAGGCAGTTTTACCGAATCATTAAATTAAAAACATATAAGAAAATAAATCTCATACTGCTAAATATAAACATTTTGGAAGCTGCTGACTATAGCTTAAAGAGCAACGGTTAAGTTTTTCTTGGGAAACACTTTTTTGTTTTTTCATCTATCTGCAGCGGCGGTGCAGTATCTTAAACGTAAATGGTAAGTGTTATTTCATTTTATTGCTGATTATGTGGAAGGCAACAAAAGCTCCAAACCGAAAATGTTCTACTGATTACTCTTTACACTCAGGAGGATTGTAGAGTTTTTAGTTATTTATTCGCAGAACACCTCTTTCTATTTTTTGCAAACACCGTTGATTGTCTCTAGTTTATTTTTTTTTGTTCGCCATTAATGACGGCCGATACAAGAAATATTACAAAATTTAGAAAATGGCTTGTCTTGCAAAACAAGACTATTTTTTTCCAAGTGTTGGTCTTGCTCGACTCCTGCAAGGTCGTATCTTATATAGTCTAATGACATCATATTTTTTTCTGAAATGCTATAACTTTATTTCTGATTTGAAAGAGTTTAGCAAGACTTTTGTGAGACTGGCTACATATGAGGAATATCGTAGAACGAATCCCTTCAAAGCCTATCGGCGAAGTAAAAACGAGACGCAACTCGACGTATGTAATGCTAAGTGGGCGGCCAAGTATAAGTCACTTCTGAACTAGTGACGGCTTGTGCAGAATTTTGACGGTAGAGCCAACCGACGAATATAAAGTGCATTTTCTGTGCCCTCACAGAAAAGGACAGATTTAAACATACCGACATTTATATAATTCGTATATGGAATGGCAAAAGTTAGTATCAGTGAAAAATATACCAAACTTTACAGGTTAATAAAATATGATGAGCTGAACGAATATCTCTCTTTAATTTTTTGTTTAAATGTATAATACTGCCAAAAAATTGCATGTGCATTGTTTGAGATACATAGATGCATGCGCGATTGACGTATATTATTTCAAGATGTGCGATAATACACCAGTAACCTATGAGTAAAATAAAATAAATCATAGCATAGTTATTTAACCTCAGTCTGACCAAAACGGGGTCTTCGCTGACACAAGGTCAACATTTCCTTAAATAGCTTCTGTAATAATAGTTTTATTTTATTTCTATGAATTCTTGTAAAATATTGGAATAAATATTTTAAAACAAAAACAATGTAAAATCATGTAGCATATGTTATGATTTACAAGCAATTTGTGTACATGGGTCATCGATGACGCTGATTTGGGATTTCATGATGTCATTTTATACACAGCGTCTCTAGCGACACGTGATGACATTGTACAAAGCTAAACGTGTTGCAACACTTATATTAAAATATTATATATTATTCAATTTTAGTTCATTATTGTAGCTTTTTGCTATAACCAAGTTAAATAAAGTTTAAAAATTAAGTATTTTATTTATAACAACTATAAACTACACAAACAGTGAAATATAAAATATTGGGTCCTGGTTGACCCAGTTTTGAAAATATTTTGGGCCCGGAAAGGTTCAGTAACAGTAATTATTTTGCGAAGAATCCAACGTCTCGTCCAGGGAATTATTACACATGGCCTTTAAATATGCAGGATTTACGCGTGGCGTTTCTTCATCAGACACCTACGTGCGAAAGTTGTGCGAAAGCATCAGTAACCGGACACTCGACACACTCTTTACCGCAGACCGGGGCAGCTGATACTGCTTAAGCCTAACGCTAGGCGGCTCCCATTGAAAGTTAAAAATATGTTTACCTTTTTACCTATTTCTTGCTGCTCTGCAGTCTGTCGAAAATCTGAGGAGCCACTGCGATCTGGCACCAATCAGTCTGTGGAAGCAATCATCGCTTATCGTACAGTTTATATTCGTGAGATAAAAATGACTGGTGCTTTGTTTACGAAGTAGAATGAGAAGAATGATAAAAAATAAGTACAAAAAATTTGTATACTATAACTGGTTTGTTATGGTAGAGCCATGGCTCCTTGTGGTACAAATACAAGCTGGAAAAAATATTATTACTCATAGAAATACCACATACAAGCAGATTGCAACTGTTTGAAATGCTGCGAGGGGTAACATTTTTAAACACTACAAGAAAACGAAGTGGATGTATTATTGCGTTTCGTTGCTTCTTATTCTTTGAGACAAGAATAAAGCTTTTAAGTTTACCATATTGGGTAAGTTGTAGAAGGAACTACAAATATAAAATGTGAAGAGATTTTTAAAACATGAACAGGATCATCAGAGGAGTCTGACATTAATTTAAGTCAAATATTTGTTCAAAATAAAGAAAACGAGGCGGGATGTTTAGGTACAGAAGACGTTTGTAGAAATGAATTAGATGAGTATTTTGCTGTCAAGCCAATGAAGAGACCGATTTTGTTATCTTGACGGAAAATTCAAGGTATGTCTTTTTCAACTCTATCTAAAATTGCACGACACTTTTTTACTATCATGGCAACATCCATTCTCTCTCAAAGGACACTTTCTAGGACATCAATGAAATTTTTTTGTCTTGGGTTAGAAGAAGCTTAAAAATATTTACGATTTAACTAGTTTTATGCAGTTATCAAGAATGAATGCATTTTTGTTTTACAAATGATTTTATATATCTGTTGTGAAACTGGGTAAATGAGCGTCGATTGCTGGTGTTAGAAATGGACTTTTGGTGAAAATGTGAAGAATAAGAGAGATGGTGAAGGTAGATATGATAATGTGGAAAGGATGGAAGAAGATACGCTTCCCAATCTGGTACTAAATGGATACTAATGGAGATGAGAAAAAGGAGAAGATCAAAATCAACGTCAGTTATAGAAGGGATACAAAAAGTCCTGTCCGAACGGAATCTCCAACCAAGATATTGGAACGATCGAAAAGGCTGGAAACTGGGAAACCGGAAAGCGTATCATGGTACAGAAAACCGGATACATGATTACATCATTTAATATTTTTAATTGCCCTTTAAATAAGTATCTACGTACTTATAGATTTAAAAATTTTAGACTACCTAGCAAGATTTCTTCTTTGTCAAAAATGTCTCATCTTGTCTTGCAATTGGAATCACCTGCGGTGCCACCAATCTTCACACTTGTTCATGAGTCCTCATTTTGTTAGTTTCTCATTCAAGGCCTCTCTCTCTATAATTCCTGCACTTTTCTTCCATCCTTTATCAAGTTACCGAACACTGTAAATGGTTTTGTCACTTTTTATGTATTTGTTCAATTCCTAAACATTTTTTTTAAACTTCATATTTATGAATGTTAACGTGCTTCTGGACTTATTCTATTTTTCTCGAGAATTCAAGCGTCTTGTTTCTTTGACTTGATACTGTAGTAATCACTGATGGAGCAAAGATGGTGCAAATACCGAAGTGTAAATTTAAATAATTGTTTTTAGGATTGTTTTCGATCCTAAAAATGTTCCACTTCATGAAAAAATTGATGTGGACGCTGAATTAATTCTGCCGTTTACCTCACCATTAGTTTCGTCTTTATCATTCATGCTTACTCGTCAAAGACATCTATTTGTTTGCTTCAGGCTTAGATTTTCCAGTTTTTCTGGTACACCTCTTCTTTGTCGATGTTTATATTCGTATTAAATAATCAACTAGAGATTTTTGTTTGCAAAGAGTATCAGATCATCACCGTGCAGTAATAATTTGTTGCAACGAGTTACTTTACAACTGCCTTCGATTTTGTTACCCCCCTTTGGCCTCCTTATTCATTGTTTTGGAAATTTCACCGGTTATAATTTTCGTTTTATTTTCAGAGGGCATTTAACCTTTTGCTGGTAGTTTCTAACTTCCTTAATTGGATTTACATCGCGTTTATATGCTCAGTTAATGAGTACTATACACACCCTACATCAGTTTATAGTTTAGAATGCTGGCTTTTGTGTTAATAAACTTATGATTAATGAAGTACCCACCTGCAGCCTACTCGGCGTTTAACAATAAACTTTTCTGATATACTGTTGCTGTTGGTGTTAACGTTCAAGTCCTAGTTTTGAGTTAGTAACTAATTGCCTTTTGCAACTCAGAGACAATGATGCAGTGGAACGAGTAGAATGCTGAATTCTGATTAATTAGCTCGTGGTTGAGCAGTAAACCTCCAGATGTACGCTTTCGCTGCGTAATTGATGGATGCTGTAATTTCAGCGCTTAATTGATTGGTTTCAATGCGTATCATACGATTTTCATTGCACATTTCGTGTGCCCTTTCATGATTTCAGGGCTTGCGACACGATTTCGAACCAATTCTTTGTTATTCAAACGAACAGCGCTATTTAAATTTTTTTCGTACGTTCTCAAAACAACAGAAGATGGGCTGTAACATGAATATCCGGTAATGTAACCGCAGGCTTCTCACTAACTTAAACAAATCAAATAATTATGTTTTTGTTTACCTATACAGGGTGTCCGAAAAGTATGAAATATTCTATATATCTCGGTAAATATTTATTTTATCAAAAAATGTCTGAAATAGAAGTTGTCTAGTATTTAATTCTTCATTACAGGAAGATATTTAGTTAGTCGTTTCTTAAAAAACAAAGGAGTAGCGAATATCACTACAATTTTTTTAAATGACAAGGTACCCCTATATGGTACTCATTTGATAGAGATGTTTGTCTCTTTACAATGATACAAAATTTTAATACTTTTACTGAACTAGTTTTTGAGAAGAAAGTGAAAAAGTGATGGTAGAGTGATGTTAAGTTTATCACGCGGTCTACAGTGTTAACATAATAACTTAACTAATCTGAAATAACTCTAAGTTTTTAAGTTAATATTAATCTGGAAACAACAAAAAAAAGGAAACTAGAATAAATGTTCAAACTGAGCACCGTTCACAGCCTGGCAGTGATAAATTCTACGTTGAAATTCATCAATCGCATTTGAAACAGCTTCAGGTGTGATGGCCCTCATCTCTGTACGAATGCGATTTTTTAAGCTCTCAATGTCTCCCGGCCTATTTACGTAAACCTTACTTTTAAGGTCGTCCCAAAGGAAGAAACCTCTTCTGTCTATCCAACGATTTGGAAAGGTATCATTAAGGTACTGGCGAACATTAATCCCAAAATGTGGAGGGACCTCGTCTTGCTGGAACCATATTCCGTCGTGGGGTATATCCGGATTGTCTTCATTTGGGTATAAAACAGCTAATGCAGGAACTACCTCAAATCGTAGAAAATTTAGATAAACCTCGGCCGTTAAATTACCCTAAAAAAATGGTCCGAAAATCTGGTTTCCCATCATTCATGTCCACATATTAACTTTCTGCTGGTACTGGGTGTGTCCTTCTAGATACCAGTTAGGATTTGTTGAAGACCAGTATCGTGTGTTTTACTTATTAACTGTGCCGTTTAAGCAAAACGTTACCTCGTCAGTAAATAGAATACTTTTGTGAAAATTTGCATTGTCTTCAAGTTGGTGGATTATTTCTTGACAAAATTCCAATCTGCGATCCAAGTCGTCTGCAAATAACACCTGAACTACATACGCTTTGTATGGGTGCCACTTCTCCTTTTTAGGACGCTGTGTACAGTGGATTTGCTTGTATTACAATCTCGCTTTTGCCCCACGTTGGGCGCTTGTTACGGTCTCAAACGGGTTTTTCGACACCGCGCCGACACATACAAAAACTAAACGGCCGGCGCGGACGATATTTGACATAATCGGGACAAAGACTCACCTAGGCCGCTGCCCAAACCGCAACAAGATATGCCGGCTAAACATCAGCAGAGCAGAGCGAGTGAGAGTTCTTCACGAGATTACCTAATGGCAACGGCCAAAGAGGCGGTAATATTGATAAAATTGAATAGGGCGCCACCCGGTTCCATTGACATAAACGAAAATGCAAAGATAGACCCACTACGAAACCGAGATATCAAATGAGCATACCTTCCAACTTATCACCTTGGCGATAACCAAAACTCAACGGGAATAGTATAGTAGAGCAGCCACACGACTCCCACACTTTAGCAACAAATGCACCGACCTACCTGTGATGTTACTAAACTGCTTTCAAGCTCCACTTCACATAAAATCGGACACAGTGTATAAATAATATAACCTGAAAGTAAGCATGCACAAACACGTAGGAGGAAATCATAAGGCGGTATTCTATGAACCGATCTATTGGTACACAAGTAAATGAGATGGACACACACAATGTAAACACATCATAGCGTAATGTATGGCTAAACTACACCCAGCTGGGGGCGCTTTACCTCTAATGACTAACTATACATGCAAATGCAAACCGCCTGGGGCCTGTGACAGTATGAGATTAATTTAATTGAAAATATAAGCCGCCTGGGGCCTGTGACAGTATGTGATTAATTTAATTGCAAATACCAGCCGCCGGCGGGGCTGCGACGGTATATGATTAATTAAAATGTGAATGCAAGCTGCCTGGCGAGCCTGCGGCAGGCAATATATGACGAATTGCAAATGGGCGGACAGCCGCTTACGGGGCTGTGGCGCTATATGAGTGATTTAAATGTAAATACAAGCTGCCTGGCGAGCCTGCGGCAATATGTGACTAATTACAAAGGGCGGACAGCCGCCTAGGGCCTGTGAGGCTGTATGATTAATTTAAATGTAAATACAACACTCTACCTTAATTAATGGCTGCGCTTGAAAGCTGAAGTCGAGAGTGGCACGCTAGAATCCCCCGTTATCATCAGAGAAAGACAATATAGGGCCTCCTTGGGCACTGACGAAATTTGCGAGGCCTGAAGTTACGCTTCAACTAAAAGATTCCAACAGGTGTACGAATACGCCTTCCAGGCCTACGAATTGCAACAAGCGGGGACGGCCATCGACATCACAGCGGCATCTACGTAAACAGCACACAACATTTCACTCCTACGGCGCGATCAGAACTCTCCAAGCAATTAGCCAAAACACAATCGACACGGCCGCTCGCCGACGCACGAAGTGCCGGGGCGACGAACTTGCCCTCACACGACTGTACTGTGTCGCGGCCGGAAACGGAATGCTAAAAACAGACACCAAGCCAAGCTTCGCGCGCGACGCTCTGTCAAGCCAGCAGACGTAGCCAATCACAACGCAGCCCGCGCCAGACTCGACAACACGTTATCGACAGAATGCCACAGAAGTTGAAATCATCCTGCTTGCTCTCATCGACGGTGTTTTTGAAGATGCTGAAGACAAGCGTTCTTATATGCGACGGGACAAACATCTGCACAAACAGCGGCATAGAGATTGGAGCGGTACGCTAAACCTTTAAATAAAACCAAAAGCCACGTGCGTGTTTGAATTTTTGTTTGATGCAAAAAGCTGAAGTGTTGTATGATAAAATATGATCGAAACAGACCCGATATACAGGCATGCTCGTAAAATATAAAAATGGCCTGACAAGTTGCGGTAGTAGAGAAGCAAGGCAGTCGTCGAAGGCGTGATGCTAACGGATGCACACAGTACGCCGTTAACGACTGACGACTAGTCCGTGACGTCAGTCGAATGAGGCTAATTGTGGCTACTGGTATTGAACTGTGTGTGTATATTGTAGTACGCGCTTATTGAAATTGTAAGTTGTAATTGCGCTTTTTTTAATAGACAAGTAACTTAGTGCCTTTGTTAGTGCTTGCTGGGGTTTGTGCGAATATTTATCACCAGTGTTGCACAGATATAACCATAAATAACCATTACAAACAAGTGATTGGATTTTCAACGTACAATGGCGAGTTGCTACGTTGTATCACAAGCCGGTAAATGAACTAAATATAGGGTATTGCAAGTGCTTGCGGAGAGATCTTTTCATCATGCGAATAAGGGTGCACTTTTTGTGTATGGAGCCAATTCTGCAAACAAGGACTTGTAATAATAATAATAATAATACATTATTTAGCTACTGCGGTTTACGTGTTTATAATTACAAATATAAAGTCACATTTTACAGAAGTACGTAATAACCATATCGCATACGTCGAAACTATCTCTTGAGTTCTTTATATATTTATTCAAACTGTAATAAACAGTTTAATAGTAAAGCAATGAGTAATTTTGCACCAAAGAAGAAGCCAAGCGGCGTCTACCCTCATCCTTTTTGATAATAGTAGGACGTTATTTTATTCGAGTTGGCTTGCTCTTTGGAAAGGTGGACATTTTTCAGAAAAATTGACACCGCAAGCACATACTGCCCTAAGTCAAACAAGTAAATACAGAGTGCTCCAAGATGTTTTTAATTTCTCTGGTGGGATGATATATTACCCCAAATTGATTTTTTTTAAGTAACCAGTTGTTTGTCTTGTCTAATAACCGAGATATTAAAGAAATACACTTTTATAAAAAAAAAACAACTGATCTCGTACAATAATTTCAATCAAGTCATTGGTGACCCTGAGGACCATTTGTTCAATTTGTTGTTAAAGTAGGTGCTGAAAATTTCTTCCTCCTGTCTGAATGCAGAATTGAGCCTTCCTGGCCCATGATCGCCGTTTCCACCCCGAAACTCACATAAAGCACAAAAGTCACGAATTGGACTTTCTGAAAAGTGTTAACAATTAGAGCACGATTGATAATTGACAAATTACACAGCCAGAACATAATACGCAAACAAAGGGTATTCGTTTTACCAGCCTGCGTGAAAATGATGCGTTATAAAATGCCCATATTACATAAATGTGAATTTGTTTAATAAGTGAGTTATTAGATGAGATAGGCGATTGGTTATTTAAGATTTTTTAAATTTGGGGTAATATATCATCCCACTAGAGGAATTACAAACATCTTGCAGCACCTTGTATTGTTTCAATGAACTCAAAATTAATTAGGTATTATTGGGTAAATTACATGAATCCGAAAAGTGACTTAGAATTCAGTTAATATTAACTCTAAAATCCCGACAGTTTGGCATTATTCAGATTAATATATTTTGCGATGATGAAAAATATGTACGGTGTTTCATAAAGTATGGTAATTAAATTACATCGATGTATACTGATTTAGTAGAAGTACATTGCACTAAAAATTAATTGCGTAAGGAAAATAATTGCAGTAAGGCTTCGGAAAACTTTTGAGAACCACTGGTTAATAGCAAAACCTTTATTAGGTAAATTCGATAAGAGTACTTTAAAGCTTTTTGCTTCTTCATTTTACCCAAATTCAGTCTTATCGTCTTATGCCTAAGGTTACTGAACTGTGACAAGTTTGGTTCATAGAAATTCATTCCAGTGGCGTATAGTCGTATTGCTATGCAAGGTTTCAAGTTGTTTGATGTCCTCATACACTCTTAAATTAAATAATCATACTTATGAACGACCCTGTACTATTTGTGTTAAAGATATTTAGCACGTTATTGTTGTTATATTGCCTTGGGAAAAATTAAATGCGAGCATTGCAAACACAAGTTAGTTCATGAAGACCAATAATTAGTGGTAGAAGGCAATTAATCAAGAATTGTTATAATCGCTTAATGCGGTAGTCAATTTAGTTTTGTTTCATTATGTTATACTCAATAAATTACTTAATCGTTTTGAAGAAAAATGTTTAAATGTCCATGAAAACGAATGTTTGTGTCGCAACTGGTTTCGCAATTCCATACAGAAGAGGGCCAGTTCATTTCCAATACGTCGATTAAAAATTATCGTGGTAAAATGAATAATAATCGATTGAGTGTAGGAAATTAGGGTTCAAAACTAAGTATGATAACAAATAAATAAATCATATTTCTAGTTTGATATTTATTACGCCTATTTCATTAAATTTTCCGGTTTATATGGTGGTACCTATAGTGGAGTTAAGTATTCAAAATTATGGTTTTGCTTTGAAACTTAGCGTTTACGTAGGAAGCCCCGACCGCCGCCTTACTGCCCTGACCTGCTGAGTCTCAGATCAAACTTCTAAATAGAGTACAGCGCCCCAAACTGTACTGACCACAATATCATGAAAATTTTCTGACATCTCATGACTACTCAATACGAAAATTTTTCGAAGAAAAATTAATAAATTATTCTTTGCAATGATTACATTGATTAATAAAAAATTGACCTTACTTAATCTATAGAACTGCAAGGACGCTATTCTGTCTTCGTACCTATCTGCCAAAAAATTAAAATTACGTCTGTAGTTCGTGGTTTCTCCAATTTAGCCAATCTCCTCGCTGGCTGCAGCTAATGAAAAGTTAAAGAACAAAAGCTCGAAATAACAATACATTTCCTATATTTAGCACTTGAGTTATGGACGGATTTGGCGCTTTTCTCTCCATTGTATCCTCCACCGAATGACAGTAAAAAACGATCATTTCTGGCCAATCGCTAATCGCTCTTCGGAGTCGTTTTTCAACATCGGGGCTAATACGTCCAATTAACTTTTCTCGGCGAGCTCCCATTTAACGAGATTAACGAATACAGCCACGAAATAATATTTATCGATTGATATCGGGCTATTGTGACACCCGTGACAGTTTCAATTAATGGACCGCTCCGTACACATTTGTGAGCTTAATTACGATAATTAAAACCCAGATTTTTGACGACCGCGGCTAGCGCCGTCCATAATCGCGGTTGACGCGGCCGCGATAATCGTAACCGGCTTATTTGTCAATTGAGGATCTAAATTTATTTCATCCTTGATCCGCAAATTATTGCTATTAGATCGTTATTGCAGCTCATAAAGTAATAGGTTGCATGCGCTCAATAAATCGCCAATTTACTCTTATTGAAGTTTATTGTAAATATCCCATCTGCAGATTGTAGGTTGCTTTAGATTGAACAAATTGAGCAGCTGCGTCCAACGACCTGAATTGCCATTTAAATTATACCTGGTTATGTAACGTAGAGACATCGCCGACAAACAGCAAGTTCAGGAAATTTTGGCAAGCTAAGAGGCCCTCCAACTCCAAGAGCTCGTTTACATTCAATACAGGCGCACCCCAGCCAACAGTGACGTAATTTACTCGGGGTTCGTGTCACCTCAAAACTCCCTATAATTGTGTTCCATATCTCCTTCAATATTGTCTTTAGGTGGATTAAAAAATAAAGCTCGAAATTTATGAGGCGGGCCATACGACCTCTTTGAATATAACTTTCCAAGTACGTGAAATGCAAAATGATGACAGATGGTAGACTTAAACCCCACCAAATGAAAAGTTTGGGCGACATTAAATAGTCACGAGTAGTGGAATACTTCAAAATCATAATGTCATTTATTAAAACATGATCCACCATGTCCACATTTAAGCCACTTTAACACTTATCTGCGAGTATCAGAGTATATGAGTAATCCAATTTTAAAACCGGCTACATCCAATTTTCCCTATATGTGAAACGCTTGAATGGATTCGTTGGTAATTTGTTTTTCCTCAAAATGCGTTACATCAGTGCTAAAATTTGCCGTAAAGTTAAACTTGAGTTCCACCATTTTCTATATTCACTGACAAGTGAGCTTCTTACCCTGCATATGCATTGCGCAAATCACATTCGTTAATTTTATGATTTGTGTTGCAGTAGATCATAGTTTGGTTGAAATTTTTGGCTACATTTTTTATTTTGCAAAACTCATGACGAATTGTAGGGATCTTCAAATATAATTGGTTGATTTATATATTTGTTTAAAAAAAATAGCTAGTGTGGATGGAAGAAGTAAAGAATAAAAATTAAAGGGGAGAAGATAAAAAACATGTATACCAAAAAGAAATGAAGTGAAGGAACCTGCAAAGCAAGTAAAGAAGAACACTTGGATTTTTTTTTGTTGTAAAATAGAAGAAAAAATATGAAAATTATAATGTAGCGGACACACATAGCAATGAATTACCCTCGTGGAAAAGCTGAAGGAGCACCTTCCTGTGAATTTGCTGACCGTCTCATACTAGAATGAGGTTCACTTCGGAATCG